>MU004233.1:695121-717572 GCA_010405405.1 Microthyrium microscopicum | reverse complement strand
TTTTAAACTTATTATAAAGATATTAAATATATATAAGATATTATATACTTTATTAGAAATATTATAAAACTATTTAAAATATTTTAAACTTATTAAGTATATTATAGTTATTTAAGTATAGCTTATACTATACTTAAGTAAATTTATTATAGCTAGAGCTATGTATAATAGAATATAAATAATACTTACTAGTAACTTTCTATATATCTAGATATGTCTAAATATATCTAAATATATCTAGATATTAGTATCTAAATATGTCTAGTATCTAGATAAAGTAGTTATAATCTTTAGGTAGAAAATATAATTTTTAAGGAAAGGGATTAAAAATTACTATATAATTAGCTACTAAGGCGTAATAGCCTTTTCTAACTAGTTAAGATATTACTATTCCTATATCTTACGCCTTAAGTAAGCTATATATTGCTTTTATAATCTATCCTTCCTAAACGTTTTAATTAGCTTTTAATATTATTATTCTAGTTTTAGTAGGTTATAAGTAGGATATATAACTAGGCTTTTATTTCCTAGACCTAGTAGAAAAATATATTTCTTATATTTATTATAGCTAACTAAGAAGGTATTTAAGGACTTAGTAGTTACTACTATAAGTAGTTACTAAGGAGTAATAACCTTTTTTTCTTAGTTAAGATAGCGCTATTTTTATATTTTACGCTTTGTTAAGTAAGCTATGTATTACCTTTATGATTAAATTAAGTAATTACGTTAATAAATGCATCTATACTCCTAACTAGTTAAAGAAGTAGCTAAGGACTACTTTAAGCTCTATTTATAGGTAGGTAGATTAGATACTTAGAGTAATAATAGTTATTTAAGGATTATTACTATATATAAGAATGTTACTTATTAGTAATCTTTATTATATCTAGATATATTTAGTACCTAGATAAAGTAGTAATAATATTAAGAGTAGGTAAGGTAAAGTAAGGTAATAGTACCTTTAGTAGTATATTAGTTAACTATAATAATAAGAGTAATAGTAAGTAGTATATAAATTAAGCTAAGTTTGCGTATAATACTCTTTATTATTATAAAGTACTACTATATTTATTTTTATTTTACTAGTCTCTAGGACGTAGACTATAATAATAACTATTATCTTAGTATTATTATTAATTATAGTATTATTAACGCTTATACTTAGGACTTTTATCTCTAATCTTACTCTATACTTTAAGGTATTACTTATTTTATATACTATATAATTCTTTATAATAAGGTCTTATATACTTACTATACTAAGGGTAAGACATTACTTCTACTAGGCTATAAGTAGCCTAGTTATTATTTTAATTATATAGTACTACTTACCTCTTTACGTAACTAGTAGAGTTAGAGATTTATTTATTATTCTTAGTCTAATAGAGATTAATATTAAAGACTAGTTATAGTATACTAAAGAAGTTTTTTTTACTTTATGCTATTTAAAGAGTACTATTAACTTTTTTCTTTCTTAAATTATCTTTCTTATAAGAATAAGAGAGTTTCCTTTAAAAATTTCTATATCTAGTACTATTATATAGCTATTAAACTAGGTAAGGATACTTAAGTAATATAGTAGAGAAAGAACTACTTTAAGCTTTATCTATAGATAGGTAGATTAGATGCTTAGAGTAATAACTAGCGCCTATAGTAGTGAATCTATTTAGCGTATCTAATTATACCTATAGTATACTTTGAAAATTCTATATAAAGCCTTATAACCCTTAATACTATATGTTATTTAGGGGTTGTTACTATATATAGGAACGTTGCTTACTAGCAACCTCTATTATATCTAGATATATCTAGTACCTAGATAAAGTAGTAATAATATTAAGAGTAGGTAAGGTAATAGTACCTTTAGTAGTATATTAGTTAATTATAATAATAAGAGTAATAGTAAGTAGTATATAAATTAAGCTAGAAGTAGCCTAGTTATTATTTTAATTATATAGTGCTACTTACCTTTTTATATAACTAGTAAAGTTAGAGATTTATTTACTATTCCTAATCTAATAAAGATTAATATTAAAGACTAGTTATAGTATATTAAAGAAGTTTTTTTTATTTTATACTACTTAAAGGGTATTATTAACTTTTTTCTTTCTTAAATTATTTTTCCTATAGAAATAAGAGAGTTTTCTTTAAAAATTTCTATATTTAGTACTATTATATAGTTTATTAAGCTAGACTTAAGAGGCTTTTAGTAGCGTTCTTAACTCTAGTAGTTTATATACGTATTAGATTTAAAGTCTAAAGAATTTACTAAGTAGAATATATTTCTAGTATAATTTTGCTTAATAATAAGAAGAAATATTTAATATACTATAAGCTTTTATAAATGCCTTTAATAAGCTATTAAACTAGGTAAGAATGCTTAAGTAATATAATAAAGGAAGGACTACCTTAAGCTCTATCTATAGGTAGGTAGATTAAATACTTAGAGTAATAATAGTCGTCTAGGGGTCGTTACTATATATAGGAACGTTGCTTACTAGTAATCTCTATTATATTTAGATATATTTAGCACTTAGATAAAGTAGTAATAATATTAAGAGTAGGTAAGGTAATAGCACCTTTAGTAGTGTATTAGTTAACTATAATAATAAGAGTAATAGTAAATAGTATATAAATTAAGCTAAAAGTAGCTTAGTTGTTATTTTAATTATATAGTGCTATTTACTTCTTTACGTAATTAGTAGAGTTAGAGATTTATCTACTATTCCTAGTCTAATAGAGGTACTATTATATAGCTATTAAACTAGGTAAGAATACTTAAGTAATATAGTAAAGGTATTAAGTAGGTAAATATTTCTTTAGTTATTTTAGTAGTATCTTGTATAAGCTCTTCTTCTAAGATAATAAAAGGGGTTTTCTTATAATAGATATAGTTAAAGAACGCTATATAAAGCTAGGGTTATATTTAAGGACTTAATAGTTACTAAAGTAGTTATTAAGGAGTAATAACCTTTTCTTTTTAGTTAAGATAGCGCTATTTTTATATCTTATACTCTACTAAGTAAGTAGTATATTGCCTTTATAGTTAAATTAAGTAATTACGTTAATAAATACATCTATACTCTTAATTAGTTAAAGAAGTAGCTAAGAACTACCTTAAGCTTTATCTATAAGTAGGTAGATTAGATACTTAGAGTAATAATAGTTATCTAGAAGTTATTACTACATATAGGAACGTTACTTACTAGCAACTTTTATTATATTTAGATATATTTAGTACCTAGATAAAGTAGTAATAATATTAAGAGTAGGTAAGGTAATAGTACCTTTAGTAATATATTAGTTAACTATAATAATAAGAGTAATAGTAAATAGACTAGATTTTTTTAAATATTTCCTTAGATATTTTAGTAGTATCTTATATAGGCTTTTCCTTTAGGATAAAGAAAGGGGTTTCTTTATAATAAATGTAGTTAAAGAATGCTATATAAAGCTAGGGTTAAGAGTTTAGTATCTTTATAATTCTTATATTAGTAAGGACTTAGTAATCTAATAAATATTATTAAGAAAAGTAGTTATCTTTAAGTTAATAAAAGTATACTAATTATTAAGGTAGGAAAGCCTATATTATAGTAGTAGGTGTTTTCTTAGTCTAAGGCTAATAAATAAATTAGGTAATAGAAAAGCTTCTATAAAGAAAAGTAGAATATCTAATAATATTAGAGTTATTAACCTACTAATGTACTAAAAGTAGTTTAATTATAATACTATAAGGGATTCTTATAAGCTAGGTACTAGTTTTAGTAATAAAGTAATTAAAGAATTTTAAAACTTTAAAGCGTCTATTAGTAAGTAATGCTTTTAGAATATATATTAGCTAATTACTAATAAATTTTGTATACTTATAGGTTATATCTTTTAAGTTAAGAACTATAAAGGTTAGTTTATTAACTAAAGTAGTTAAAGAGTTTATATATTCTATACTTTTTATTACTAAGTCTATTTCTTATTAACTTTACTTTCCTTTTAAGTATTTAGTATACGCTTCTATAAAGTTAAAGTACGAAACTAAGTAATTACGTTAATAAATATATCTATACTTTTAACTTATTAAAGAAGTAGCTAAGGACTACTTTAACTTTATTTATAAGTAGGTAGATTAAATACTTAGAGTAGTTATTTATAGTAATAATAATTACGTTTACCTTAACTCTAATATAATTAAGATTATTTAGGTACTAGACTTATTTTTAGTATTATTACCTAAAGCTTTAGTAGTAGGATTATAGCCTTTAAATATTCTTATAGTAAGCATAGTAGTTAGTACTTTAGAAGCTTAGGTAAGTAATAGCAAAAAATAACTTAGTAATTAGATAGCTTCTTAATATTCTTAGTCTAGCTAGCTTTTATAAGTATATAAAGAAATTATAGCTATTAAGTATATTCTTAAGAGTAAGAAGATAAGCTTTTACTAAAATATTTAGGCTCTTATTATAAATATAATAAAGCTAGGATAGCTAGTTATTAATAGATTACTAGATAAGAATAATAATCTATAAATAGTAGGTAGTTATAGCTTATACTAAATATAGAAACTTTATATTAGTTCCCTAAGTATAGAATTAGGGTTAAGTAGTAACTTCTTATTAGAGGAGTAGCTATTATTAACGTTAGCTAAGCTATATATATCTTTTACTTATATAATTATCTAGCTAGCTTTGTTCTTTTGCTCTTTTAGATAGGTTAGTTTTATATAAATACAAAATAAGAATTAAGCTAATTTATATATATTAGTAGTATTATAATTACTTTAATAGGATATTATAAGCTTAGGTAGTAGCCTATTAGGGTAGAAAGCTACCTTACTAATATTAATATTAACTAATATATAGGAAGTTATAAGTTAAGCACTAGTATAGATAGTAGATAGTTATAGCTTATACTAAATATAGAAACTTTATATTAGTTCTCTAAGTATAGGATTAGAGTTAGGTAGTAACTTCTTATTAGAGAAGTAGCTATTATTAATATTAGCTAAGCTATATATATCCTTTGCTTATATAACTACTTAGCTAGCTTTATTCTTTTGCTCTTTTAGATAGGTTAGTTTTATATAAATATAAAATAAGAACTAAGCTAATTTATATATATTAGTAGTATTATAATTACTCTAATAGAATATTATAAGCTTAGGTAGTAGCCTACTAGAATAGAAAGCTACCTTACTAACGTTAATATTAACTAATATATAAGAAGTTATAAGTTAAGCACTAGTATAGTATCTTTAAAGAGTTAATAAGCTACTATTAAGATAAAGCTATTATAAATTAGCTCTAATAAATAGAAAGACTTTTTATAGTTTAATTATAGCTATATTTATATTAGATTAGTAAAAGTAGTTAAAGAATATATTAAGAAGTTAAAGAAGAGTTAGCTAATTATTATAGCTAACGTTAGATACTATTTTAATTAATATAAACTAAATAGTTACTAAGATATTTATTATAGGGAGTAGTAGCTAAAGGTAATCTCTTAGCTTCTTATAACTCTACTATAATTTGCTAGCCTAATAAAGAATTCTTCTAAAATAAGCTATCTACTTTTCTTTTATAATATAATATAAAGTTAATTAAACGCTTTACTTAATTTACCTAAAAAAGATTATCTTATTAATAAGTACTTCCTAATATTAAGAATCTACGTCCTTAACTACTTTACTAAGTTAACTATAATCTAGAAATAGTAAACCTACTTAGTTAACTTCTAATTTAGGAAGGTATACTTAAAACGCCTTTTTCTATTTACTAATAGTAAATATATTATTAAACTACTTAATATTTATAACTTTAATAATATAAAAGTTATATAGCTATACTAAATATCTATATATATATTATTTATATGCTATATATAACTAAAACTACTTATTAAGTATATATAGATAAGAAATAGTATTTACTTATATAAAACTATATAGCTACTTCTATATCTTAATAAATATAAGCTTATAAAAAGTAGTCTTACTATATATAATAGTATAATATTAATTAAATAGTAAATAAGATAAAGCTTTATAACTTCTTTACGCTCTTATAGTAGATAAGTATATAAATATATATAGTCTACTACTAATTTAAGAAGGTAAGAGTTATCTAGAACTCTATTTATTATATCTATTATAAAAAAAGAGACTATAAAGTAAGTATACGTCTTATATAATTAATTTAAAGGAACTAAGTAAGTATAGAAAATAAAGTAAAGAAGGAAAATAAGCTACCTATACTTAGCTATTAATTTTTCTTATCTTTTATATAAAGAGTATCTATAATATAAGAAAATAAGGTTTCTTTTACTTTATATATAAGGTTTAAAGTCTTAAGTAGCTATAAGGAAACGTACTTTTTTAGGTATAGTAATATTTTAGTATTATACTATATAAAAGCTATTAAAATAACTTTAATAAGCGCTTTTTTTATACTTAAGCTAAGTAGAAAGTAAAATAAAGAGAGAGAGAAGAGATTAAATTAAGTTAAAGCTAAAGAAAAGATTTAAGAAAAGTACTATCTTAACTAAGAAGGAAAGGTTATTATACCTTAGTAATTACTTTAGTAACTACTAAATCTTTAGATATCTACTATTCTAATATAATTAAGAATAATTTTTGCCTAAGGTTTATTCCTTTATTACTTTAATTTCTATATTCTTTAACTTAATAAGCCCTTTATATTTTACTATAGTAATTATAATAGCTATAAAGGTAAATTTTATAATAGTTAAAGTAGAGGTAGGTTTAATAGAGAAGGAGGTAATAGCTATAGAGGTAAATTCTATAGTAGTTAAGGTAAAGGTAGGTTTAATAAAGAAGGAGGTAGTAGTTATAAAGGTAAATTCTATAGTAGTTAAGGTAAAGGTAAGTTTAATAGAGAAGGAGGTAATAGCTATAGAGGTAAATTCTATAGTAGTTAATATAAAAGTAGATTTAATAAAGAAGGAGATAGTAGTTATTATTATTATTAATTACGCTTCTTCTAGTATCTACTTAGTAGCTTTAATAATAGCCTAGCTATATCTTTTATTTCTATCTTCTTTCTTCTTATTACTTCTAAACTTTAATATAATTCTATTACTTTATTTATAAAGCTAACTAAAATATTAAAGGCCTTAGGATATATAGAATATATAGTAAAGGTAAATTCTATAGTAGTTAAGATAATAATAAAGAAAGAGGTAATAGTAGTAAAGGTAAGTTCTATAGTAATTAAAATAAAGATATAGAAGGGCTAAGGTAGTAGCTATAAAAGTAACTTTTATAGTAGTAGAAGTAGAGTAGTATACTAAGTATTACTATAATATCTTTAACCTTTTCTTATATAAAGTAGATCTTATAGAGAATAAAGAGTATTAAGTAGTAAATACCTAAAGTACTTTTCTAAACGTTCTTAGACTTCTAGAGTACTTTAAAAGTATAAGTAAGAAAAGGTAACGTAGCTATATATAATAGTAATAGCCTCTAAATATAGTATTCTCTAAGGAAGCTAAGTAGTAATAGCTTTCCTTTATAGTAATATATATTAAGTTAAAAGTATTACTTTTATACTAAATATAGCTTCTATATTAATAGAAAAGTTTAGTAGTTTAATATTACTATAATTACTATTTTAAATAGATTAGTTAAAATATAGGTAGCAAAGCTAGTTAAAGCTAGTTATAAAGCCTTACTTAAGTATTTTAAGAAGTAATAGTATTACTATTAACTTTATAAACTCTAACTTTATATTTTAGTAATATAGGTTTATTATAGAATAATATAAGCTAAATAAATAGAGTAAGCATATAATTACTTTAGTTAAGGGTATTCTTTAGTAGTATATTAATTATTTATAATAATAAAAGTAATAGTAAGGAACTAGTTTTTAGGTAGTAGGTTTAAGATAAGGGTAATCTATTTAGAAATAACTAAAACTAATAAGTATATAAGTAATGACGTAAGTAATAATAAATGTTAAGGTAAAGCATAATAGGTATTAAGTTAATCTCTATTACTATTAAAAGTAGTTACGTATTTAAAATTCTTCTTAATATTCTACTTAATAGTTTAAAAATAGTAGCCCTATTACTAGATATATAATTACCTACTTTAAGAATCTTATTTAATATTTATAATTTTTTATAGTATATATATCCTATTAGTATATAACTAAAGTCTTAATTTTTATAGTAAATAGAAAACTACTCTTATATAAATACTAGAAGGTAATAGTTACTCTTATAGCTAGTATCTTAGAGGCTAGTAGAATAGAAATTATAAGGATATTTAGCTATAATAATAAGTATTATATATAGAAGGCTTATAGTAGTATTATTAATAGAATAGAGCCCTTTATATAGTTTATAGAGTTAGAAAAGTTTAGTATTAAGGGCTATTTTATATTATTCTTTTAATATACTATTTTAATAGATAATAATATTAATAGGGTATCTTTTATACTTAGAGTACTAAAGTATAAAATATTACTTAGATAGAGTAGCTAGCCTAGTTTTAACTTTATCCTTAACTTTAAAAATTATTTTAGTAATATAGGTTTATAATAAAGATAACTATATAGTAGGCATAAGATAAAGTAGATATAAGATAATAGTTATCTATATGCTAATCTACTTTATAAGTAAATATAAGTTTATATATACTTAAAAGTCTAGAAATATTTATAAAGACTTAATTTAAATTACTAGAGCTAACTTTAGTATATCTTATAGTATAATAAGCTATAGTATAAGTATATAACGTTCTATAGATTAGGTTTATAAAGCGTATAGTAGTAGTACTTATTATAATACTACTAGGCTTTTAAATAATAAATAAAAATATTAAGGTAGTAACTTTAAAGTAAAATTCTATTATCTATATAAATTATTATTATTACTAATAAGTCTTTTACTTTTTATTTAATGTACTATTTCTCTTTTATAAAATCTTATTAGAGAAAATATTACGTTAATACTATTTTATTATTAATATAATACTACCTTAAGTATTATAAGTCGTTACTTAAACTTATTTATAGAGGAAGAGAAATCTATACCTTAGTAGTATACTGCTATGCGTTATTATTATTATTATTATATAATTAGTATATACTTATAATATAATACTTATAAGAATATTATTAAGGTAATATAGTAACGTTTACCTTAATACTAGCGCTATAATTATTCTTTTATAGTATTACTCTAAGGCTATTTTGCCTTTATAGTAGCTATATATTAACTCTTTAAGAAATAATATTATATTAATACTATTTTATTATTAATATAATGCTACCTTAAGTTCTATAAGTTATTACTTAAACTTATTTAAAGATAAAAAGGAGCTTATACCTTAGTAGTAAGAAATTAAGAGAGTTAGAAAGAGGGTCTAGCTCTAGTACTTTAGTACTCTAATATAGTACTAATAAATATAAGTTAAAGTATATTAAATAAGGTATTAATAAGTCTAAAAATCTTAATAACCTTCTGCTTTAGTATATAGTTTAGCTTAATTTTAGTTATAAGTTTATTATATATTATAGCTATTATAAATAGCTATTTATTTAATTTAAATAATAGTAATAAATACCTAAATATAATATAGAATATAATAGCTATAGGTATAAGTAAGAAGGAGTATAGTAGAGTATAAGGAATATATTAAGAATATTAATAGAAGATAGAACGTATAAGAGTTAAGTTTAGTTTAATAATAGTAATATTCTAGTAAGTTTTAGTTTAGTTGTAACTTTAGAGATATTTAGCCCTAAATCTATTAATAGTACTATCTAATATTTTTCTTTATTTAGCTACTAAAAGCTTTTATAATATTATTATTAAGCTACTAAAGAATAATAACTTCTAAATCTTTTAAAAAAGCTCTTCTTACTAGCTACTAAAGATAAAAACTACTTCTCTTTACGTTGCTATTAATAAAAAGTTATAATTAAGCTTATTACGCTAGTTCTATTACCTAAAGAATTAAACGCTTTTTAGTTAGTAGCTATTAAGTTTACTACTAAGAACTAGCTTTATTATAGTAAATTAGGCTATGAAAAATTCTTTATTTTATTTATAGCTTTAGGTCTTAACGTTATAATATATAATAAATGCTTCTATTAGATATATATTTAGTATAAGAAAGCTAAATATACTAGGTAAGGTACTTAATTATTATATTTTTTTAATAATATAATATAGAAAGATACTTAAACCTTTAGAGTCTTTTATCTTTATTAATAGCTTCTATATCTTGTTTTAAGATTACTTTAAATAATAGATACTATCTCTTTAATATATATTAAGATATTATAATTCTAGACTAATAAGGTATAGTAACTATTTTAAAGATAAAGCTTTATAAGCTATACTTGTACTAGCTATAAAAATAAATTAGTAGTATTATAATACTTATAAATTAATAATTAAACTAGATACTAGCTACTACTATATATAGTAAGCTATACTTTTTAAGTTTCTATCTTATACTAATATACTAGAAAATTAGTTATAAATATAGTTAATTAGTTTTATTATATTTATAGCGTTAAGTAGAAGAAGTATTACTATCTATAGTAGAATAAGAATTAATTAGTTACTAAAGCTAACGTAATTATTAATTAAGAGCTAGCTAAAAGATAATAAGTAGTACTAGTAGAGTAGATTTAATATATAAAAGAAGTAAGATAGAAGCTAATTAACTAATATTAATATACTTATTTATAATAACTTAAGAAGATTAAGCACTAACGTTTAGAATGCACTATACTAAAAGAAACCTAGCTTTATACTTATTAAGACGTAAAGAGTAGATCTAAAAGCTTTAATTATAAAGTCTTACTTACTTAAAGATAAAGAAATTAAAGATATTCTAATAGGATTATAAATTCTATTAGGCTTACGTTAAACTCTTACTTCTATTTTTCTTAAATAGCGTATTATTTATACCTATATCTTATTCTTTCTCTTTATCTATTTAAAAAGAGATACCTTATATCTTTATATAATAATTATCTTCTTATTACGAGCTTTACTATTTATAGCTAAGAAGAGAAGATTTCTACTATACTCTAATTAGACTATAATATAATATATATTATATAGATAGCTATAGATTTAGTACTTTATAAATATTTTAATATATATTAAAATACTACGCCTATATTTCCTCCTTTATTATTAGTACTAATACTAATAGCCTAACTACTTTTAGAAGGACGCTAAAGCCCTACTTAAGAATCTAATTTTTATATATTTATATAGTAATAACTTACTTATTTACTTCTAGGACTATATCTTATTAAAGAGAGTCTAGTAATATAGTATTTATAAGTTAGCTAGTAGTCTATTTAGTAGAACTAAGGTTTTACTAATAAGTAGTATAGGAGTTTAAGTAAACTTTATACTTAAGTTTAGTTTAATTAGTTTCTAAGGGAGATTCTATATCTAAGTCTAAGGTATTATTATTATTCTCTTCTAGCTTAGAAGTTAATTTAGCTAGTATAATAGCTTTAAGGAGTTAATAAGTAGTCTAGAATTCTAAGTATTTATAATTTATATTTTTTAGATAAGAGTATACTTTAAATAAAGATACTAAAAGAGTTAAGTATAGTTTTTAGTTATCTTAAAGACTATAGTATATAGTTTATAATAGAATTAAATAAAAGATATAATAGTATTATAATAAGTAGTAGTAAAGTTATTAATTAACTAAGTAAATTATTATAAATAAAGAAGGTTATTAAAAACTAAGATAATAAAGATATATAATAAAGGTAAATAGCTACTATTTTAATTATTACTATAAGTAGTAGATAATTATTAGGTAACGTTTAGGTTTAGTAACTAGATAAGCTCTTTATAAAAGCTTAAGGTAAAGTATAAAGAAGATATATATATTAAAAGTAAGATAAAAAAGTAAAATAAGTTTAGATTATTATAAGTACTAAAGAAAAAGGATTTAAAATTAATAGCTTATTATTTTATTTAAAGAATTATAAATTAAAAGCTATTAAAAAGAATAAATAATTTTGCCTTTTATATATATACTATTCTATATAAATATATATTCTTAAAGTTCTTAAGTTAATTTATTTTATTATATTTTATATTATACTAACTATTATATTTAAGTCTATAACTAATACTAATAAAACTAAATTACTTAGGAGATAATATTATAATAATAATAATAATACTTAGTAGTCTATAAAATATATAACTCTTAAGTAATAAAACGTCTATTAGACCTTTATTTTACTATATATCTTTACTATCGTTACTATTATCTTCTTTACTATTATTACTAGTTTCTTCTTTACTATCTTTATTAGTTTTCTACTTATCCTTTTTACTACTATTTAGTTTATCTTCTTTATTTTTTACTTTTTTTTTATTACTATACTTTATTCTCTTTACCCTATTAGTAAGCTTCTTAAGATAAACTTTAACCTAGGCTTTATAAAGCTTTTTATTCTTTTTCTTTAAGGCCTTACGTCTTACTATAGTTTTAGCCTTAGCCGCCTTAATTCTTTATTTACTAAAAGTAACTAGGTTATATATTCTAGTATAATTATTATAATTAGGATATAAATTTAACTAATAGTAATTAAGATACTTTAAGTCCTTATAAGGAACTATATATATAATAGTTAATAGTTTATTTAGTTTATATACTTTTAACTTTATAGCTAGCTTAAATAATATAAGACCTAATAGCCTATTAAATATAAGTTCTATAGCTTTTTCTAAGATTAGTATATACTTCTAAACTAAAGCTATAAGAAATTTAGTATATCTACGCTATAATTTAAAATCTTTTATTATTTAATCTATATTATATACTATATAAATAATAAGTAGTTATATAAAAAGTTAATCTAAAAGACTAAAATTATTATTAAGCTCTTTCTTAGATATAGGATAGGCCTAAGCCTATATAAAGTTACATTACTAGTAGTTCTTAGTTAAGACTTTATTATACTATTAATTATTATCCTTACCTTTTTACTATTTCTATTTATAGTAAGCTATAAAGAGTTATATATTATTCTTATTATTATCTATTACGTAGGTTATACTATTATATAGTATTATAATAAGGTAACTTAGCTAAAAAGCGTTAAGATATAATGCTTTACTAAAGTATATAAAGTTTAGTTTATTATTAATAAGATCTTTATCTAAGTATATTTCTTTACCCTATATACGTAATAGTATTAGCTTTAGAAAAGACTAGTACTTCTTAAGGTCTTTTTTATAGTAATTAATTAACTAGCTATATAAATAACCCTTAAGGTTATTAAGCTTAGCTTATTTACTAACGTCTTTAGTAAGAAGTATACTAAATTTATAAATACCCTTATTATATAGCTTATCTATATAATATAATTAGAGTTATAAACTATATTTAGGCGTACTTAATAGAATAATTATAGGATAAGTTTCTTTAGATATAATCTTTTTCTTAGTAATATTATAGACTTAATAGTTATAGTTATTATTATTATTCTAGATTATATTCTTAATATAATTAGTAAGATAGTAGATTATCTAAATATATTAACTAAGTTAAAAGTTAGTTTATTTTACTACTAGTATAGTATACTTTTAATATAACTTTTCTATAATACTAGAACTAGTTCTATCTATAGTACTAAATATATAAATAGATAGTATAAGATAAATTAAGTTATAAAACTTAAGGAAATTAAGCTCTTTAAACCTAGCTTAAAAAGTCTTATACTTATATATTACTATTTTAGTATATTTTATAATTTATAAATAGACTTATATATATTTAAGTATATTTTTATTATATAACTTATAGCTAGAAAGTATAATAATATTTATTAAAGCTTTAATAAATTTTATTATAATTAGATTCTTTAGAATTAAGAGTAGAGCTAAGGTAGCTATAAGTTACTTTAAAAGTACTTATAATTCTAGGCTAATCTTCTATTAAATATTATAATAGCCTTAGGCTATCCTTAAAAAGCCTAAATAAATAAAATACTATAGAAACTTATAATTAATTATAGACTTTGCTTTTATACTAAATATAGACTTCTTCTTTTTCTTCTTCTACTTAGTCTTTAGTATATTACTATTTTTCTTCTTAGTCTTTAGCGTCTTATAGGTATAGGTTTTCTATATAGCTCTATTATTCTTTATTTTAGCTACTAGTGCTATAGATATTACTAGTACTCTCTTTTCTAAAATAATTTAGGCTATCTAGTCTATTACTTACTTAACTAGTCTATTTAAAAAGAATATATATAATAAATTAAAAGTAATTACTATATAAATATTTAATAAAGAATAATTTTAAGTAAAATTATAAATTTTATAAATATAGTCTTTACCTTTAGTATTATTAGTAGTAGTAAGCTACTTAGTATACTCTTTTTTTTAATTAGCGTAGTAAAGTGCTTTCTATTTTAATATATTCTCTTATAAAGTTATATAAGTCTAATAGGCCTATTTACTAGTAAGATCTTACTAATATAGTTATAGTACTAAGTAAATAGAATAATAATATTTAAACTAAATACTTATAATTATAATAAGCTCTTTATAATTTATACTTACGTAAGTAAGAATTAGAAGATACCTTTAAAACTAGTTATTAGTAATTATTATAACGTAATTACTCTTAAGGACTATTCTAAGTTCTATATTTTATTAGTAAATAGCTTTATAATACTTAAATGCGTAATATTAAACCTTTAAATATAATATCTATAGCGTTATAAAATATCTTAAGTTTACTATTAATATTTATACTTTTTAGCTTAAGAAGTATTATAATAGGAAGAAATCCTAGTCTTTCTATAGCTCTTCTAATACTTCCTAATAGATTAAAAATAGTTATATAGTAAGCCTATATATAATTATTACTACATTATTTAAATATTATAGTCTTATTTAACTTCTAGTAAATAGGAATAAGTATAATACCTAAATTAACCTTATTTTATAATTCCTACTATCTTTCTACTAATTAAGTATTAGTATAAATATACTTACTATCTTTATTCTTTTATATTATAAGCTTAAAGTAAAGGTCTTTAGTAAAAGGCCTATAAGAGATAAAGAATTTAATAATCTCTAAGATACTCTAAAAGTATACTTTAACTTTACTACCTAAAAGATTTTTAATACTTTTTATCTTATTATATAGTAGCTCCTTAAGTATTACTTCTTACTAACTAGGTATAAAGCCTTTAAGGTTATTAATATTTTTTATTAGTAATTTATAATCCTTTACCTTTTAATTAAGTAAGTTACGTATTTTACTCTTAAAGACTATTCTCTAGAATAACTTATTTATCTTATTCTTTAACGTACTACTAAAAACTATCTAACTAATAAACTCTAATTCTTTTTCTAATTAACTCTATAGCTTTACTTCTTTATAAAGCTTTTCTTTTTCTAAATAATAATATTAGTACTCTATCTTAATAGTATTTTAAGGTAGTAGCTTATACTTATTAATTTAGTTATAGCTTTTATTAGTTTTATAAGCTAGTATAGATATACTTACTAGATATCTTAGATTTTATTATAAGTATATAATAACTTTATTAACTATATATTATATATTGCTCTTAGACTTTTAAGACTTATTAGCTTTATCTATTCTATTTTATAAACTATATTTATACTATATTAGAGTAGTAACTCTTTCTATAGCTTTAAAGGTAGCTAAAAATAAGAGTATAGTAAAAGGTATAATTATCTTATCTTTTATTATAAGTATTTTAGACGTAGTATAGTTATAACTAAGATAAGTAATAAATCTTATACTAGTAAAGGGACTATTTATAAAGGATTCTATTACTAGAGTTTTTATTACTAGTATTAACCTTTATACTTAATTAAAGAGCCTTTAGAGGTAATTATAAGAATTTATAGTAAAGAGGAACTATATACTATTTAAAAGACTTAATATACTTATATTTAAGAAGATTAGTCTATAAGAATAGTAATATAACTTATTTAGGTTAAATATATACTAAGGAACTAAAATATATAAGTTAGATATATCTATATTTAATTATCTTTTTTTATTATTATATACGATACTAGAAGCGTTATATTAGTATATTAACTTTTATACCTATTTCGTTCTTATTAACTTTTAAAGATATAAATATATCCTTAGTATATAAGTAATAAATTTAGTATTAAATTTATACTAGTAATAACTAGCATTTAATTTTACTTAGTATTCTAAGGCTTAAGTAATAGAGTTAACTCTTAGGAATATTACTTAATAATATTTTATTATATATATAATATACCTTTACTTACTAAATATTTCTAGACGTACTAAATATTTCTAAATATTCTAGATAGCTAGTACTAAGATTAAGTAGAAGTACTAGCTAATCTTATATAACTAATAAGTTATAATTTTACGCTAGAGACGTATTACGTAACTTTATATTATTAATTACTAGCTTAGTAAGTTAACTTTTCTAGTAATAGTACTATTCTATTTACCTTTCTAGTCTAACCCCTTTATATATTCTTTTTTATTAAATTTTTCTACTTATATAACTCCTTTATCCTAAACCCTTTTTTTATTTAATACTAACTATTATACTATTTAAGTTAGTTAATTAATTAGCTAAATAAACTTTACTTTAAACTTAAACCTTCTTGCTATCTTTTTTCTTATTACTATTTTTTACTACTAATCTTTACTAACTTTACCTTCTTTATTAGCTTTATTAGCTTTAAATTCTTTACTCTTAGGTTTAAAACTATAAAGTAAGGTTAGTTCTATAAGATTTTTAATTGCCTCTAGTTCTTTAAGTATAATAGTTTTAATTTCTTTACGTATATTTAGCTCTTTCTTATAATAAGAAACTACTCTATTAAAGTTAAGAATATTAAGTTTCTCTAAATTCTAATAAGAGTAATTATTAGTAAATAGTATATACTATATATAGCTATTATTAATAAAATGCTTTAGTAATCTACTAAGTATAGATTATTTAAACTCCTCTTATTTCTTAGCACTAGAAGCTATTATAGTACTATAAAGCTTTAAGTTACTAAAGAATAAGGATAAGTAGCCTTAAGATATTATAGTATTTATTTATAAGTTTTCTATAAGGAAACTAGTATAATCTTTTTAAATAAGATTAATAAGATTCTAATTATACTTAGTACTAGAGCTATTATTATAAATAGTTATTAAAACCTAGCTAAATTATAAAGGTATATCTTAATAATCTTACTAGGTATATATATAATTATTCTAAATATATATAGTAACTTATTTAAGTAGCTAATCTTTAGTTTTAGTATAGAGGCTAGTTTACGTAAGGTAAAGAGTAATAACTATAGTATTAACGCCTTTTAATTATATTTATAGTAAAAGTTTAATCTATATAAAGGCTATAATATAGGTATTATAAGTATTAGAACTTAAACTAATAATATCTTTTTTAACTTTACTATCTTTAATATTTATAAATATTATAAGTAGCGTATCTTTTTTATATTCTAAGGATAGAAAGAGCTAGCTTATAATGTATTATAGTTAGTTAAATTTAGGGTTATTATTATTAGTATATTTAAGAATTTTATAGCTTATATTATTAAGAAGATTATAGTATAATAAATTAAATCTAAATACTTATTTTAGTATAGTTTAGCTAAAGCTATTTACTATAGCGTTATATATTAATAATGCTTAAGAACTATTATAAAACGTAGCTTTTTTATATTTAAGATTATAAATAGGTCTAAGCTAAAATAAATCTCTAGTCTATATAATTATTTAAAGTCTATATAAAGATATAATAGCTATTATCTATAGTCTATATAATGCTGCTACTTTATTATAAATCTATAAGTTAATATCTATAAAATTTGCCTAAAAAAGCTCTTATAGAGCGTTATAGTTTATAAGACTAAGAAGAGTAATTATTAATTATAAATAATATTGCTCTATATCTAGTAGTAGTTTACTATAATTAGCGCTCTCTAACTTTAAGAGCTTCTTTCTATTATAATACTTTTCGTTAAGAATTTAGAAATTAAAAGTATAATTAAGTAACTCTTTAGTAGCTATATCTATATTGTATTTTTGCTTTCCTATTACTAAGTTAATTATGCTAATTATTTTACTAGCTTAATTTATAAATTCTTTAAATAAGTATTTAAAATATTTAATATAATAGTTATAGATATCTTTAAAGTTTTAACGTTTAGCATTTATATAGAGTTATTATAAGTAGTAAGCACTATACTATTTAGTAAGTAATATTATTTTAGTATTTAGAATATTAGTACTATAGTTATTTATATTATCTATATTCTACTATTACGTACTAAGACTTTAATTTTAATAAACTTAGATTTATACCTCTTTTAATTTCCTTAAGATAATAAATTTCTCTATTTTAATTAAGTATCCTTAGATAGCAAAAAATTGTAAAAGGTTTATAAGATTAACTTCTATATGGATATTTATATACTTAGTAATAAGGTTATCTAATTATGCGTTTATAGTATATATAGCTAAAATCTTTATCTTAAAATTAGAATAGAATATTATAAGGGCGATTAATATTGCTATTATAGCTTTTATAGTTTTAGTCTTACTATATTCTAGCCTAGTATAGTAGATATTAAGTCTATCCTTACTACCTTTTAAGAGAATAATATTAATAAATTCTTTTTAATCCTTATAAAGAGCCTTTATAATACTAATCTATTCTGCTTTTTTTATAAAATTTTAAATCTTTTCTAAGGTAATTTTAAAGTTAGTCTTTAGTAATTATATAGAAGTAGCTATGCCTAGTCCTATAAAAGTGCTTAGTAACTAGTACTAATTATTATTAATATTAGTATTATTAACATTAGTAGTATTATTATTATTATTATTATTATTATTAGTATTACTATTATTAGTATTATTAGTATTTTTTATAGGCGTAATCTTATTATCTAACTATTTATTAGAATTAGAAATATCTTTAGGTATATCTTTATAGGTATTATTATTATTATTATTATTATTATTAGCGTCGTTAGCTATATTTAATTACTAACCCTATTTATTGTTAGCCGCTTTTAATTACTAACTCTATTCATTATTAGCTACTTTTAATTACTAACCCTATTTACTATTAGCTTTAGTAACTTCTAGCTTAGTTTATTAATCCTAAGCTTAAGACTCTATAAGGAGGGAGGTACTATTATTAATAGAATAGAGGGGCACTACTATAGTAGTATCTAAGGATTCTATATTAATATTATCTTAAATAGAGGAAGAGAGAAAATAAGAGATGCTATTATTAGTAGAATAAAGGGGTATTACTATAGTAGTATTTAAGGATTCTATATTAACGTTATCTTAGATAGAGGGGAAAGAAGAATAAGAAGTACTATTATTATTAAGATAAAGGAGTACTACTATAGTAGTATCTAGGGATTCTATATTAATATTATCTTAGATGAAGGGGTAAAAGGGTTAAGAGGTACTATTATTAATAGAATAGAGAAGCGCTATTATAGTAGTATCTAGGAATTCTATATTAATATTATCTTAGATAGAGAGAAAGAGAGAATAAGAAGTATTATTATTATTAGCTTTAAATTCCTATTTAAACTAAGATTTAGTTATATAGTTAGATAAATTTAGATTAAGTAGCTTATTAATTAGCTTTTATAAAGTAGAACTACTACTTATTTTTTTTAAAGTTTCTTTAATCTAACTAGTTAAAAGTTTTAACGCGTTATTCTTAATATTACTAGAAAATAAGTTACCTAATAAAGTATCCTTTTATACTTTATTAACCTTTATAGTTAACTCTTTTAGCGCGTTAGTATTTATTAATACTTCTTTAGTATACTTTAATATAATACTAAATTCTATCTTTCTAAGGAGTAAGAGTAAAGTATAAATAGTAAGAATCTTCTTTAATAAAGGTTAATATTTTAAGAAGTCTAGGTATAAGCTAAGTACTATAGTAAAGTAGTAATCTAGATTATATTTTTTCTATCTTAACTATATTTAGTTAAGACTATTTATTTAGCGTATAATAAGCTTATCTAAATTATATATATATACCTTAACCTCTAGCTCTTTTAGTTTAAGAAAGGCTTTATATAGGTTCTTAATTAATTAGCTATAGTTTAGGGAAATAATAACTTCTTTAGAAATTTAGAATAAAGAGAATTAAGTATTATTAGCATATTTATTATTAGGTATAATAGAAGGATAGTATATAATTATAAGTACGTTATAAGTAGCTTAAATATTATAGTCTTAGTTAATAACTTTAATAGTAAATTAAAAGCCTTTAAGTCTAGCTTCTAGCTTAAGTTAGATTATATAGACGTTACTTTCTTAAAAATAGGGATATTTATATCTATTTGTTATAATATAGAAATTAAGGCTTACTAAGAATTTATAGTTTTTACTTCCTAGTATTCTAGTAGCGTGTAATATAGTATTATAAAAAGCTTTATTCTACTTATATGCCTAATAAAGCTATTCTACTAGATTTATACTCTAAGCTATAAATAGATATAGGACTAAAGGATAGACTATATATAATAAATTTATAATTCTATTATTCTTTACTTTTATAAGATTATTATAATTATCTAGGAGAGTAATATAACCCTTCTATAGGCTAAAGACGCTATTTATAAATAGATAATTAATATTAGTAGGAATAATATCTAGATTAGTTTACGCACCTTAAGAGATTAGCTAAGAAAGATTCTTTTCTATAAGTATAGCTAGGCTAGTATTAACCTTAAAGAACTAGAAGACTATAAAGTATTAATTCTAAATAGTATATTAGAGATAATAAAGAAGTAGGTTAAATTTAATATCTTTACTATTAACTATTAAATTGCTAGTTATAATAGAGTAGACTTAAAAAGAGTTATTAGATAGATTAAGGTATATTTTAATAATAAGTATAATTATATAGCTTATAGCTAGTATACTTCTATAGTATTTAACGTCTTAATTAATCTTATAAGCTAACTAGATAAGTTACTTCTCTAGGATAACTATAAGAAACTTAGTAATTATCTAGTTTATTTTTTTTTTCTTTATAATTAGATTATTTAGTAAGAAGTAGATAGTTTTAACTATTAAAGTTATAATATTTTTCTATATATTATTTTTATTCTTATTAACTTTAAAAGTATTTCTCTTATTTCTAAAATATAGGTAGATAGTTAAGGTTAATATAAATTAAGTAACCTATTTATTATTTTTTATTATAAAGAATTATACTTTAATATTAGAAACTATAGCCTATTAATACTTCTTTTTTAATCTATATATATATTTAGGCTTACTAGTAGTACTATCTTAATTAACTTTATTATTAATATTATTACCTAAGTATTAATTTACTTTATTAACTAGATTATCTTTACTAAGAGCTACTTTTAAACCTTTCTTTAGTATATTTTCTAAATAAGGCTTACTTAAATATACTTATAAGCTATAGATCTATTAAATTAAGGGCTTACTATTAAATAGATTTACTATAAGATTATAAATAGTATATTAAAGATTCTTAGAATCTATTTAAGGCGTTAGTATAAAGGTATATTTAGAAGCTTCTAAACTATTTTAAACTTTTACTTTACCTTTATTTTTAGTTTTAAGATTTTATTTACTTAAGTCTAAGAATATAGGTAAAGGATTCTCTTTAGCTAGGTAGGTAGAGATAGCTATAAAATTTAGTCTATATAAGTAATTAACTAGGAATAAGAAAATAAATTTCTTTAAACTTATATTTTAATAGCCTTAAAATTATTTAGCTTATTATCCTTATAAAGAGTATAAGTTTTGTACTAATTAAGAAGAAGTTTTAGGATTATAATAGCTAAATAGCTAAAGATCTTAGTAAAAATTTCGTCTTTATCTATATCTTAACTATAGATTTAGCTATTATAATTATATACTAATTACTAAGTATATAAAGCATTATAAGTAGCTATGCTTATAATAGATAGAGTAAGAGCTAAGAAAAAGATAGAAGATATAAAGGATTTAGATAGTATTTTCTTTAAGAAAAAAGAAGTATTAAGAAGAGAAGATAAATAATAGTAATAAAAGTAGTAACTTATTTACTATACTAAAGTCTAAAGGCATAACTACTAAAAGTTAGCTATTTAGCCTAAACTTTAGATTACTAAGCTATATTATTTATAAAAGAATAAACTTAAGGAATTATTTAAGAGGACTTATTTAATTCTTATAATTATAAAGAGTAGTAAAAGAGAGAGGTAGTAATAAAAAAGAGGTTATAGGAATAAAGTAAGGAATTACTTTCTTTATTAAAGACGCAACTAGAAGTTTATTTACTAGCAAAATTATTATAAAGCTACGCTATTCTATATATAATAACTAAGTATAAAATAGATTTAAAAGAACTTATTTAATCTAATAATTATAGAATAATAGTAAG
>MU004233.1:675905-693921 GCA_010405405.1 Microthyrium microscopicum | reverse complement strand
ATATAATTCTAATTATTCTATAAATAACCTAAGCGTTTATAATATTTAATAATAAAGATATATATAGTAATTCTACTTTTAGAGGATATTAGCTATACTATTCCTAGCTTCCTAACTAGCCTTATAAAACTATAAATAGACTATAAGGAAATTATACTTACTATTTAAACTCTATTAATAGCATATTACTAAACGTACTATAACTATAGAGTAATAGCCTAAGTTTAGCTACGTCTTATCTTTTATTTAACTAATATAGATACTAAGGCTATATAATGCTACTACTAGGCTTTTAAAATAGTAATATCTACTATTAACTATAGTAGTAGCCTAGCTATTATAAAATATAACTTTTACTATCTATATAGCGTAACCTAACTTAGTATAACTTTATAATATTTAGATTTAGAGGTATAATTCTACCTTAGCTAAGTCCTAATAGCTATAGCTTATATTAAACTTTATAGTAATTTAATACTAATAAAAATATAGTACTAAGCTATACTAATAAAGGTAATAATAACTTTTTTTAAGGTACCTTAGAAAATTATTATAGTAATATACTATAATATAGCTAATCTTATGTATATATCTCTAGTAATAGCTATATACTACTTAGATTTATCTAACTACTTTCTTTAGCTCTACTAGACCCTTTCTAATTTTATATATATACCTCTAGTAATAGCTATATACTATCTAGATTTACTTAGCTACCTTCTTTAGCTTTACTAGACCCTTCTATACGTATATAATTAAAAAAAAAAAGCCTACTTTAAAGAAATACTATAAAACCTAATAGTCCTTATCTATTTTTTAAGAAACTAATGCTTAAGATAGTAAAGACTTTAATATAATTATACTAGTATTTACTAAGGACTCTTTATAAAAATAGGTTATACTAGACTTAAAAGATATATATAAACTAGGCTCCTTTAACTTATCTAAAATAAATATAAATATCTATAAATATATAGTTAAAATTAATATAAAGTACTTTAAAGATATAATAAGCTTAAAGTTAGACCTATCTAAAAATCTAAATATAATTCATAATATAAGTTAAGTATAGGATAATTAAACTATTTTAATAAGTTTAGATATATATAATTTTACTAGAGTTATTTATAATAATCTCTATAGGTTAAGAAAAATTGTTTTTAAAGTTATTTAGGTTAAATCTTTTTTAAAGAAAACTTATACTAATAAATAAAAGTATAAAACCTTAGTTACTTTTACTTTAAGCTCTTCTTCTTTATTTTAAAATAGACGTAATAAGAAACCTTATACTTAACCTTATATAGATTCTTAGCTAACTACTTAATCTACCTTTATTACTAAACTATTAACGTATAAATATAATATATATAAAGATTTTATTCTTAACTAATTTAATAAAGATAATAAGGTTACTAAAGATAATAAAAATAGTAAAGTTATTAAAAATAATAAAGATAGTAAGGTTACTAAAGATAATAAAGATAGCTTAAATAAGGATTCTAAAGATAGCTTAGTTAAAGATTCTAAAATAGAGTTAAATAATAATCTAGATAATTCTAAAGAGAAAAACTTAGAATTTCTATTAGTACTATCTAGTAGAATAAAGTAAAAGTATAATAATAATAAGAATAATATAGAAAAAGTTAGTAGTAGTTATAATCTTTTAGTATCTATAAATAGAAAGAAATTTAAGAATAAATCTAGTTCTTATAATTATAAAGAATAATAAACTTTAGTATAAATAAGCCTATCTAGTAGAAAAAATAGAGGTAAGTCTAAACGTAAGAAGGTAAAGACAAAATTAATTCTAATCTTAGAAGCAATTAATAAGAATAGTAGCTAAGAATATTATACTCCTTTAAGCTTATTAATCTAAATATTATAGCCTTAGAATACTACTACTAATATAAAGATAGGAAGTATATAATAAGATTAAGTATTACTTCTAGATAGTACTAAATTTATAGATACTACTACTATATTTTCTTAAGGACTTAAAGAGCGTATTATTAAGCTAGAAATAGAGAGTATATAATAAGATTAAGTACTACTTCTAGATAGTGCTAGACCTATAAATACTACTATTATATCTTCTTAAGGACTTAAAGAGCCTATTATTAAGCTAGAAATAGGAGGCATGTAATAAGATTAAGTACTACTTCTAGATAGCGCTAGACCTATAAATATTACTACTATATCTTCTTAAGGACTTAAAGAGTACGTCGTTAAGCTAAAGATAAAGGGTATATAATAAAATTAAGTATTACTTCTAGATAGCGCTAGACCTATAAATACTACTACTATATCTTCTTAAGGACTTAAAGAGTGTATTATTAAGCTAGAGATAAGGAGTATATAATAAGATTAAGTATTACTTCTAGATAGCGCTAGACCTATAAATACTACTACTATATCTTTTTAAGGACTTAAAGAGCGCGTTATTAAGCTAGAGATAGAGAGTATATAATAAGATTAAGTACTACCTCTAGATAGTAATAGACTTACGTAACCTTAAAGCTTTAAGCCTCCTACTAGTAATATATAGATAAGAAATAGCAAAGTATAAGTGTTAATTTCTATAAATATTAATTATCTATCTAAAATGTGTTATTTATAGAGACCTAATTCTACTACTCTAGATTATATTATATTACCTTTTACCTTATAAAAATTAAGTTATCTAATAATAGCTAAACTCCTTCTTAATTACTTAAGAAAACGCTATAGCTCTCTAAATATGCTAGCTTTTCTAACTATGCTATCTTTTTAAAATAAGCTATTTTCTTCTAGCTATACTAAACCTTTAAGTTCTTCTAAGCGCGTTATTAATCTTACTAGCGCTATAAATATTATTAATTTTACTATTAATAACTTAGAATTATTACTACTTATAGTAAATATTTCTATAAATACTAAAGACTTAACTAAGAAAGATATTACTATACTAGATAACTCTATAGCTACTAAAGTAATTAATTTAATTATAAAAAAGGTTACTATACTATCTAAATCTTAATTATTAGACTTACTATCTTCTTTATAGAATAAAGTAAATATATTACGTAGTATAGAAATAAAATATTTCTAGGAGTTATAACTTTATAAGAATAAGTAATAGTATAACTATAATAGTAAAGATAGTAACGTAAGAATTAATATATAATAAGCTTATAAGAAATAAATTAAATCTTATTTATCTAATATATATAAACTAATACTTAATACTATTAGCTTTTATATGCTAAAGACTTCTAAAAATAAATATATTTAAGAATAAACTAGTTTTCTTATTAACTACTTTAACTATACTAAACGTAAATCTATTATACTTAAGTCTTCTATAATAGGTAAAGCTCTATATACTAAAGCTTTATAAGCTAAACTATTTTATAATATATATATAGAATATAGAGAGTCTAAAATAGTTAAAGATAAGGATTTAAAAGCTTTCTTTACTATAAGCTTCTATATAAGATTATTATAAAGTAAAACTTATAAATACTTAATACTTAAAGACTAAAGAGAAATATACGTATTCTTTAACTATAAAGATAAGAATAATATATTAAACTTTATTATTCCTAAATTTAAAGTTAATATTTAAATTTATTAAGCTATTAGAGTAATAATTATATATAAGTATATTATTCTTATATAAAGCCTTTATATTATAAACGTTCTAGGCTTAGGGAAGACTATCTAAATACTAGTTACTATTTAGATAAATAGTTAATAAATTAAAAGTATAGTAATATATATAAAGAAGTAGCGCCTTATAAAGGAAAAGAAACCTAAGCTTCTTAAGAGATATCTATTAGATATTTAGGTTCTTAATTATTAAGGCTTTAAAAATAAAGAGAAAGGTCCTTATACGTAGTTAAAAAGTCTTAACTAACTTATAATATATTATTACTTTAAGAAATTACTAGTATAATTAAAATCTACTATAACTTATATTAATTCTAAAAACTACTAGTATAGTACTCTTACTATTAATATAAACTATATATAAATAATTATATCTATAATCTTAGTTTAGTTAAACGAATAAGAAAAAGTAATTAATACCTTAAAATATAAAAGTAAGCCTAACTAGGTATTTACCCTCTATATTAACTATTTAAGCATAAAACCTAAGTTTATATTTCTAAATAAAGTCTCCTATGCGTATAGACTTTTTACTAATTTTAAAACTAATTTTAGAATACTTAAGCAGACTAGTATTATTATACTAATAATATTAGGTTTATATATATCTTAAGTTTTATAACTAATTATAAGACTTTTATAAGCGTAGTTAGAAAAATAGAAAACTAAATATTATAGAACTCTAAAACCTAAGAACTACCTCTATACTAATATAGAATTAGTAGTAAATAGAGATAAATACCTACGTAGTTAAAAATACTTTATAGTTAAAGTCTTAGTTTTAAATAAGTTTTATAGATATTAAATACTAAATAACCTAACTTATTCTAATATTAATAAAGAAACCTATATACTTAGTTATATATTATTAAAGTACTATTATAGTATATAGTCTAGAGCTACTATATTAGGTTAATTTAAGATATATTATAATACTATAGTAAGCTAACTAAACCTAATTACTTACTTAGCGAATATATAATATATTTACTTCTTTAATACTAATAAAGATATTAAGGAGTTTCTTAAATAGGAATTAAAGAAAGATTAGGTAATCTTTATTAATAACTATATATTATTTACCTTTTTATTACTTAATATTATTTCTAGTTAGATTACTATACTTATTACGAAAGATATAAGATTACGTAAGTATTTTAATAAAAGAGAAGAGAAATAGCTTATAAGAGAATAAGTTTAAGTAAGTACTACTTTAGCTAATATATATACCTTATTTAAACTCTGCTATATAATAGATATAGAGCTTTTTAATTAAAAGTGTATTATGCTACCTTTAAATAAAATAAGGCTTATTATTATTAATATAATAGACTTAGAAGTAATATAGCTTATAAATAAGCTTAATAAATATATAGTGGCGTAAATAAATAAACTAAAGATAACTATTATTAATAACTCTAGTACTTAGTATAAAAGTAAACTATATTAAGCTAAATAGATATAAGCTAAGCTAGCTAACTATATAGTCTACTAAACCTCTACTAAGATTATATATTATAAACTTATTATTAAGGTGCCTTATCTATTAATATTAAAATAAGTAAAGAAAATTAAAGGATAAACTAAAGATAATCTTTATTATATACTAGTAAGAATTAATAGTAGCCTATTTCTAAAGCTTAACTCTAAGAAACTAGCTAAGTTTAAAGATAATCTTTTTATTAAAAAAGCCTTTTAGTTTTTAAAGATAAGCGCTTAAATATAGTACGTAATAAAGATTATTAAAAAAGTCTATACTAACCTAGAAACGTACTTTCTTAATAAAAAGTAAAAGGAATAAAGCTTATAATAAGGTAAGGTCTTAATTATTATAAAGTATTTTACTTTTGCTAGTATAATTATAATAGCGCTTTAATATATAATTAAGAAATTTAATCTCTAAGTACTTTATTTTACTAAAATTAGTATATTAAGTAAAAAGTTATTTTTAATTAAAGTAGGCTATTTAAGAACTAGCTTATCTTTACGTAATAAAGCTAATATCTATTACTTTTTCTAAAATATTCTAAAGTCTACTATAAGTAGTTAAATGCTATTAAGAGTAGGTAAATACCTCTTTAATAAGAATATTTAGGTTTTAGTTAGAATGTATAGTAGTTATAGTACTAAAAGTAACTAATAGTAAGTAAAGTATCTAATTATAATATCTATTCTAATATTACTAAGTAATTAGACTTAGGGTATTAGAAGAGTTCTTTAAGTAGGTAATATAGTAAAGTATATCTTAATTAACGTATTATACTTAAATAATAATCTAATTAATATACTATTATAGAATATTAATAAGCTTTAATTAAATACTATAGGTTTTATAAAGGCTTATTCTAAAAATTAAGTAGTATAACTAATAAGACTTAAGGATTTATAGATATATCTTAAATTAAGACTAACTTAGCCTAAGTTAACTAAATTAGTGTCCTAACCTAAGGAAGCCCTAGCTTTTCTATTTATAGAAGAGATATAGAAATACCTAAAGAATATTAAAAATAATATATACTAAAATATTAAAAAGAGTTTAGTTATAATTAAGATAAAGCCTAGAGATAATAAATTTAATAAATAACTTTATATATAATTAGTTTAGTTTATAGTAAGGGTTAAAGTACTACTATTAAATTATTAATAATATAAGATATTAGAAAATATACTTAAAGTTAATATTATTATTATTAATATATAAAATGCGCTTTTATAGTAAATTTAAATATCTTAACTAGACTAATAGATATATCTAATAGCTAAAAGAATCTAGAGAGAGATAGAAGAATAATAAGAATAAATAATAACGCCTTATAGCTTATAGAGTATTTATTTAGCTAAATATTTTCTAGCGTATATTTATAAGATATAACCTAGCTATATCTATTTATAAATATTATTTTATTTATATTTTTTTTTCTTAGTAATATTAACTTATAAAGTAAATAATATAGTACTATTAGTTTTTATAGCTCTTACTAGAATCTTAGGTAAAGAGCTTAGGAAGAATTATAAAGCTATATTATTTATATTATTAAGTAATTAATAATCTAAGCTAATATTCTAATAGAGTATTCTACTAATTTTCCTTCTATTTATTTATAATATTAGAACTTCCTTAAAAATGAAAATTAATAGTTTAATCCTTTAATTTTAGCTTTTCTATAAGTAAATTTATTATCTCTATTAGTAGAAGATTAGTAAATTATACTATATTATAATACTAGCATTATTAATATACTTAGATAAATTAGAAAAGATTTAGCTACGTAACTACTTTCTTTATTAGGATTAATTCTATTATCTACTTTATTTATATTTAAAGGCTAAGAAAAAGGTAATAAAGGAGAGAAAGATAGAAAAAGATAAAAATAAGGAACTAAAGGTTAAGAAGGCTTAAACTTAAGGTATTAAGTTCTATTTAATTAGATAGGAAAGGCTATATCTTTTTATAACTTTAATAATAAACTACTAGTCTAAGTAACTTTACTATCTAAATCTAGGACTTACTTATAATAATTATTACTAGTTTTAATTCTTAGCTTGCTTATTTAACTTTATCTTTATACTTAATATCTTTATTTATTTTAGTATTATGTCTACTACTAATAACTATAAATATTATATTATCTTTTATACTAAGATAATCTATAAACTTAGTTAAGCTTTTATAAATCTAATAGGCTTATATAAATATATAAATCTTAAAAAACCTAATATAGTATCTAAATTTAAATAGCGTTTAATCCTAATGCATTAACTATAATTATACTTCTCTATAATAGGCTTTATTTAGATATATACTTTAATATATACCTATTCTAATTATAGCAACTTATCCCTCTTATATCTCTTATTAGGATTTACTTAAATAGGTACTACTATGCTTTAATTAGACCTACTTAAAGCACCTTAGGCTAATTTTTAAGAAGTTTAAGGAAGAGTAAAGTAATATTTAAGATATAAATAAAATTAAGAGTAAGAACTATAATTCTCTAGAATAATTAAGTATAGACTAATTATTCTATAAATATAAAGTTATAGTTGCGTAATTATCTATTCTACTAAGAGTAGGTTTACTATATTTTATATTTCTACTTAAAAGCTAAGAATATAAAGAAACTAAAGAACGTAAAGAAGATAAAGAAGTATATAAAGAAGATTATAAAGAAAGCTATAAAGAAGGCTTAGTTAAAGGAGAAAGCTAAGGTAAAAGAAGTTACTAACTTATTAGAGAAGACTATACTTAAAAATAAGGTTAAGGTAGTAGCTAAAGAGGCTAAGAAAGCCTAGAGTTTAAGATATAAAATACTCTTTATTAGGTAGAAACTAAAAGTTATTATATAGAATCTATAGTTACTATATTAAAGTTAATTAATAATATTAGCTTTAAAAGCTTAAATAATTTTCTTTATCTATACTTTCTTATTTTAAAGGTTCTAATCTCTATATTAGGGAGCTCTCTAATATAACCTTAAATATTCTAAATATACTTATTTATAAGAAATATATAGTAAATAATAGGATAAGTTATAAGAGAGATAGTAATTAAAAGTAGTAATTAAGGAAAATAGAATCTTAAGCTATAGATATATTTAATAGAAGGGATTACTTTATTACTTTTAAAATCTAAGAATCTAATTAACTATTAAAAAAGTTATATAAGGTTTTAAACTTAAAATTACTACTAAGCTTTAAGGCTTCTTATCTTTTTTTCTACTACTTATTTTTTCTTATCTATAGTAACTATACCTTTATATTAAATATATATTAGTTAATATAAAGATTAAGATATTATCCTTAAGGAAGGAAGAGTAGAGTCTATTAAGATAAAATAAATCTTAGCTATAAAACTATTTACTATATTAAGACTATTACTACTACCTTCTCTATCTATATCTTAAAATAGTAAATAAAAAGAAAGAAGAGAAGAAAAAGATTATAAGTAAAAAGAATAAAGAATAAGAAAAGAAGAAAGAAGAGAAAAAAGAATAAGTAGAATAAAAGATAAAAGAAGAAGAGATATAGTAAGTAAATATAAAGAATAACTAAACTATTATAATTAGCTATAAAACTAAGCTAATATAATAATTTAAGAGTAATAAAAGTCTAAATTATTACTATTAATTATATTTAGGCTAAAAATTAAAATAGAAGAGGTTAACGCTTTAAGTAAAGAACTAAATAGTAATTATTACTATTTAGTTTTATTAGTACGCTTTATAGATTAATTAGTATAACCTAGTCTATATTATGAAATATTATTATTTATTAAAAATAGAAAAGCTTTTAATTCTTATTAAGAGGGTATAATATTAACTAGAGTTATTAAATCTAAAATATTTAAGTATATTATATTTTCTTTTTATATTATTTCTATTTATTTCTAAGTAGGTATACCTCTTATTTACCTTAGTAGGAATAACTTAAAAAATATTAAAAATTATATATACTTAGGTACTTATTTCTAGCACTTTATAAATAAAGTATTTAGTAGAATTACGTTTATAAGAGGCTATAAGGTTTATAATAGATTATATAATATAGAATTTAGAACGTAACGTAGTATCTTAGGTAATATACTAAGGCTTTTAACTACTATAGTAAAGAAAAAACGTAATCTTATTATAAGTCTACTTTATATAAAATAGCTATTAGACTTCTATTTTATTTATACTACTTTTTATTATTTAATTAATACTAATTATAAGTAAACTAGCTATATTAAAGTCTATAATAATACCTATTTAAGATAAACTTATTATATAGTAGTAACTATGTATAGGTAGCTATAGATAGTTCTTAAGCTTTATAGCGTACTCTTAATTTACTTACCTTACTTTTAAATAAGAATAAAATAATAATAATAATTACTAATCCTTTTATTAATTTATTAGAGTTATTAAACCTAAAGCTATTACTATAGATTTACTTTTAGAAGTAGAAGATTATAATTAAAGGCTTTATTACTACGATATATCTTTTAGTACTAATATTCCTTAACTTAATAAGAATAAGGATAGTAATCCTATAAGTAAAACTATATAGCTATTAATTATTTTAAATATAGAGAGCTAATAATAAACAAGCTAGAATATCTAAACTATTACCTATATAACTCTCTTTATCTTAATAAGTATAGTTTATTTTATAAATATATAATTCCTTAAATTATAAAACTAGTAAGTAAGTTATTACTAGAAATCTTACGTTAATAATAAAAGTTTATAAGATATTAATATATAAGAGGCTAGTTACTAGAAAGGGTTAGAAACGATCTATTATTTAGACCTCTATTATAATAGAGTATAGAATATTTTAACTATATCTAAAATAAATATTACTTCTTAGAATTCATATACTAGACTTAGTTACTATCTAAGTATAGTAAATATATTAAATAATAAGTTATAAAGTAAAACTATAGTAACGTAGAGGTTATAACCCTATAATATTAAAATAATTATAATTATTAGCTAATTTATTATATTAGAGAATAAAATCTATAGTACTATATATTATAATATAAAGAATATAAAGGTAGTAATTCTAAGCTATAGATATATTTATAAAGTAACCTTTCCTAAAAGCATATAAATCTTAAATAATAGTATATCTAGAAAAGTCTAGAAAATCTAGATAAGTCTAGAAATTTCTAGAAATATCTTATATAATCTTAAAGAATATTTACTTTATTATATTATTAATGCTAAATACTACTACTTACTTTATATCTTATACGTAAATATAATCTAACTATAACTACTAACCTAGATATAAGTCTATAAGTCTTTTTCTAATAGCATAAAGATATTTATAAGCTTAATATATAAGCTTTTAAAACTAATAAATTTAGTTATAAGTAGCGCGTAGTTCTAAATAATAACGTATTTCTAACTATTTAAGTACTACTATAGTATATTTTCTTTATATTCTCCTTTCTATATTATAATAAATTTATAACTCTTAATTTTTATAATATACTTATTATTAATCTTTAGTATATTCTCCCTATTCTAACTTTAATTTTATACTATTCTCTTTACTTAATAACTCCTCTATATTACAATTAGACTTTTAAAAGATAATATAGCTAGATAGTAGGATAGCTTAAAAAAGTATTTAAATATAACTAAGGAGGAGCTAATATAACGACTTAATATAAACTTAAATAAATATATCTAATTAGCTATAGCTATAAAGAAGTAACTTTAAGACTTATACTATAGTCTTAATAACTATAATATATATAAGGAAAAGTAAGAGATAATTACTAATATTATATAATATCTAAGTATATAACTACTAGCTAAATAAGGCCATTTATATATTAGAAGATTATGTTAGCTAAGTATAAGATATAATAAAGCTATATATAAGGATAAATAATAAAGATTGCTTCTTATATTAGTTTACTATTACTAATAAAATATACGCTAATAGAAATAAATAAAAGCCTAAATTTAGAATATATATAAGTAAACTTTTATTCTAACTTTAATTATCTATTAATAATAGATAGGGTTTATTACTAATAAAACTCTACTAGTATCTTCTTAAAGCTTAAGGCTAAGAGAATTAAAATAATCCTAAGATTATAGTAATATATAACCTAAGGTATAGCTATATATACTTCTAGACTCTAACTCCTTCTTAGTAGTTATAGATATATAAATATATATTTATAAGATAGTAAGTAACTATATTTATGCTCTAGACTATAGAAAGTTTATAAATAGTAGCTATAATAGTTCTAGAAAAAATGCTAATACTCTAAATTATAATACTATAATTAAGTTTTTTAAAGAGTTCTTTAAGTATAAGTAATATAAAGAGCTCTTACTTTTTTATAAATTTAATTAAATAAAAAGAACTCCTATTAATAGTAAGGTCTTATTTTATAAAGTAATTAATAGTGCTATATTAATTAAGCAATAGACTACTAAATTTAAAGTAATAAAATAAATTAAGAGATAAAATATAATTTATTACTACGTAATCTTTAGACTATTATAAGTTCTTCTTCTCTCTTTAATCTAAGAAATATATTAATAATTAGAATGAAGTATAACGTTAATTATTATAAATAAGATACTAAGGTATATTAGAATACTTAATTCCTAAATTAAAACTTAGCTTTATAACTTTATAGTTAATAAAGTAAACGTTCTTTAGGTAAAATAAATTAGTATTAGATCTTAATAGCCTAGTAGAATAGGTTAGCTTTAGATATTAAATCCTTATATATATTAATCTAAACCCTAGCTTTAGTTTAGGTACTTTCTTACTTTTTAAGGCGCGTTATTTATTTTATTACTTTTATATAATAAACTAGTTACCTTCTTAATACGTTTATATATATTTATTAAGTTAATAGCGTTTAAAGTCTATTAGCTACTTAGTATAAATAGTAGATAATACTATAGGTTAATTAAGTATAGGTTCGTTAGATATCTAAGGATTAAGCTATATTTTAGTTCCTAATATAGTAGTATTTATTTTAGCTTTAAAAAATACTTTAAGCTTAGTATTAAAAAGTAGCTCTATGTTAGGCTTAATAGAAGCTTCTAATAAAACTTAAGAGCTAGCTTTTATCTTAGGTTAAAGAAATAATTATAACTTAGTTTTAATAAAATACTTTAGAGCTTATTTAATAAAGTCTTTAAGCTTTATAATAGAAATAGCCTATAACTTTAGGCCTAGAGCTTATTTAATAAGAGCCTTAAGCTTTATAATAGAAGGAGTCTATAACTCTAGGTCTAGAGCTTATTTAATAGGGGCCTTAAGCTTTATAAGGGAAGGAGCCTATAACTCTAGGTCTAGAGCTTATTTAATAAGGATCTTAAGCTTTATAATAGATAAAGCTTATAACTCTAGTTCTAGAGGTTATTTAATAAAGGTTATAAAATAAGGTGCTTATTATAACTTCTAGTCTAGTAATTATTTAATAGAAGTCTTAAGCTTTATAATAAAAGAAGTCTATAACTCTAACTCTAGAGTAATATCTAATAAGTTAGAGTTAATAATTATTAGTAATTCTAATATTAAAGAAGTATCTTAATTAAACTTTTAGCATATATTAGCTAAGTTTAGTAGTCCTATTTAATAAAACTAAAAAGTATTACTTATTCTTTATATACTAGTAGGATTTAACTAAGAAATAGTATTCTATAGTACTATAAATATTAGGTTCTATCTAATAATATTAACTAGCTAATAGGCTCGTACGTATAGAGAATTATTTATATATTATAAGATTATTAAAATACTATTCTCTAGTATCTTTTTATATACCTTATAGTAAGTTTTTATAGAATTAATATAACTTATTAAAGTATAGCTAGTCTATATATAGTTAACGTATTTACTACTATATTTATAGAAAAGTAGATAGTTATATAATATATAGATTAAGTAATTATCTATAGAAGGTTAGAATAGTACTTATAATTAGTACTATAATAGTTAACTAATATTTTACTAAGTTTAATATATGAAATTAAAATTAAACTATTATATAATAATAAAAGAGTCTAAACTTATTAAGTAAGCGTAGACTATAAGTATAGTAATACCTAATATCTAACTATTATTTATTAATATATATAAAGATAGTAACTAATATAGTACTTTAGGACTTATAGACTCTATAAGTTTAAACTCTATATTAACTTAATTAGTAATAAAGGTAGCTTCTATAGCTTACTTATAATTAAGAGAGATAAACTAGTTATTATAAAATAACGTAATAGTAATTACTAATAAACTAGTTATCTAAATAAAGTAATTAAAAAGTTTAATACTAGCCTCTTTATTAAAAGTATCTCTTTATATAAATTAGATAAGCTTACTCTAGCTAGTAAAGGTTAATAGCTAAATATATTTACGTATTCTTAAAATAATTTAGTAAATAATTAACTTATCTTACGTAGAAGAAGTAATAATAATAGTTAGTATTTTACTTATTATAGTAGTATAGTAGTAATAAAAAAGGATATAAACTTTTAGTAGCTTAATAGAGTAACGATTAAGACGTTCTTATAAGAAATAGCGTAAGTTTAATACTAACTTCTATCTAATTATTTAGATTTAGCTTATCTTATTATTACTAACTACGAACTATAAATCTTCTATTTATCTTATATAATACTTAAGTTTACTTATATATTTAATAATATATTAACGTAATAGCTAAACGTGACTTTATAATATAGATTAATATAGCTAAACGTAACTTTATAATATAAATTAATGCTTAGCCTTTACTTTAATATAAAGAGATATAGAAATAGCTTAGTATAAGCTTATAATCTTAGGCTCCTTTTATATAGCCTAAGAATTAGTATATATAATAATTAGCGTATTAGATAATAATTAAATATAATAGTAGGCTAAACCTAATTTTATAATATAAAATTACTACCTAGCCTCTACTTTAATATAGCATAGTATAGAAATTACTTAGTACAACTTAATAATCTTTAGCCCTTTTTACGTAGCCTTAAAATTAATAGATTTAATAATAATAGAAAGTAATAGCTAAATAGAATCCTACGATTTGCTTTAATTTAACCTCTTATATTAATATAGCGTAACGTAGAAACGACTTAATATAACTTACTTCCTCTTATCCCTTTTATATAATCCTTAGAATAGCTTATTTAATAAGAACTAATAATAATAGCTAAATGAGTTTTAAGAATATAACCTTCGTATATACTTAATATATATTATATTAGTTAAGAGTTAAAAAGTAATAAAAAACGCTACTAAAATTAGTTCTAGTATTAATATCTTTTATGCATTATATAGTATAACTTTTAAAATATTATTTTCTTTTTTTATTATTCTATATAATCTACTTCTTATTCTCTACTATACTTATTTAAAGTTCTACTAATTATATATTTTTATTAAAATACCTATATACCTAGTAATCTTTATTATAATATTATACTTATTAGATTTTTACTACTACTTTACTTTAATATTTAAATCTTAATAATATGTTTTATATATAATATAACCTCTTAAATAAGCCTATACTAAGTTAATAAAATTATAATAAATTTAGTAGGGTAAAGTAATATTATAAAAAGTAAGATAAGGAATAAACTTATAAAAGCTTATAAAGGTTAAGGTATAAAAAGAGATAAAGCTAAGTAAACTACTACGTATATTTTTCTAACTTATAATTTACTTTTATTAGATTCTAATTTATATATTCTTCTTTACTAGGGATAGTAGACCTCTATTATAAGACCTTATAGCTTAAGACCTTTTAAGCTATAATAAATAAAATAAAATAGACTTTATAAAGTAAATGTCTAATACTAATATAATATACTTTAAATATACTTACTAAACTAAATATTAGCTAATATAATAATTACTTACTAGCTAGATAAATAAATAGAGTTTTTAGACCTAACTAGATAAATATAAGTTAAAAGTACTATTATTAAGCGAAATAGTACTTATAAATCTAAAAGTATTAATAAACTCTAGGCCCTAAACTCTAAGTTAGGCTTACTTAACTATCTAAAAACTAGCTTAATAATTTCTAAAAGAATAATTCCTATTAAATATTAACTAAGTCGTAATTCTTATATAGTATTAAACGCTACTTTTAACGAAGCTCTAAAAGCTACCTAAGATATAGGACCTATAAATACTTTAGATAAGTCTTTTAGTAGTAGCTAAGTATTTCTATTATTTATTTATCTAGATTTATCTAAAAAGCTAATAAATACTAATAGATATATAAGTCTTAGACTATTCTAGAAACCTCTTCTCTTTATTTTATTAGTTATAGTAATGTAATTACTTAGAAAAGCTTAATAGATAACGTAGTATTATATAATATACTAGTATCTATCTCTTTTATTCTATTTTGCTTCTACTTTATTATATATATAAGCTAATATAATAGTATTAAAGTAGATTTTTCTAACTATAGCCCTTTTTAAGCTATAAGTAATAAAGACGCTACGCTAAGTTATTTCTATTTATAAAAACTAAGATAAGCGTAAATATATAACTTACTATCTTTTAATATAGACTAAATATCTATTCCTAGCTTAGGTAATTATCTTCTTAGTAATTGCTTTATATATAGTATAAATATAGATAAGCTCTCTTTATAATTTATATAATCTAGTTTACTAGTTTCTATACCTTAGTAACTATATATAGCCTTTAAATGACTATTTCTCTCTAAGCTTATTATTATAATACTAATAATCTTATTAATAAATCTAGTCTATTATAAAGTTTATATTTACCTATAAGGAAAAGTAAATAAGAACCTATACTAAGCTAAGGTTTATATAATAATAGAGTTATTAGGTTAACTATAAATAAATTAACCTTAGCTACTCTTAATAGTAAGTATAACTTAGATCCTTAGCTAAATTATTAAAATAGTACTAGTAAGTAAAGTATAATAGGTAATAAGCTTTAAAACTATTACTATAAGGTATATTTAAAAGAGGTGCTACCTAAGTTCCTAACTATAGTAATTAATATCTTAGAGGTACTAACTATATTTAAGTATAACTAATTCTATAGGAATATAAGTTTATTCTTATATCTTCTTAGATATAGTATATATAGGATTTAGCTAATTTTAAAAACTACTTAGATATAGTACTATATTAGTTAGTATAGAATTACTATATCTAAATAGTTAAAAGTATTATTACTAAATATCTAGACTAAGTAAGATATATATTAATTAGTATTATTTAACTCTATATTCTTAAGATTACTTAAAATTAAGAAACTAGACGTATAGAAGTTTACTAAGTAGCTAAGAAAAGATAGTAACTTTACTAAATTATATAAGTATAGTAAAAATAAAGAGAGTAAACCTTATATAAGTTTATATTTTTAAATAAGACTAAATTATAACTATATATTAATAATACCTCTAAGAATATATATTATTTACTAGTAAGATAATCTCCTTTCTTATTAATAACTTACTATTTTATTTACGTATTAGTTATAAGCGTAAAACCTTTATACTTAGCTAGGGTAGGAAATATTCTAGAGACTACTAGGCTATAAAGACTATAGAATTGCTATTTTTAGGTAAACTTATTATATATATCTATATACTTATTAAGCTATATATAGAGACTATTATTTAAAGAGTTAATAATTTTTAGTATAACCTACCTACGTGTTAAGGTAATTTAGGTTATTAAATAAATAATATAATACTAACTAGTAACTATAGTAAGTTATTAAAAATAGCTTAAATAATAGAACTTATAACTACTTTATTTAAAATAAAAAACGAGCTTACTTATTTAAAAAACTATTAAAGATCTTATATTATATAAAACTAGGGTATAATATAAAGAGTAATAAAAGCTAATATTAGATATATATACTTCTAACTATAATAATATTAATAAGCTTTATAAAGTACGTTCTTTAAAAAACTAGTAATAATCTTACTAATATTATTATTTAGGCAAAATTTTAGCCTATATAGGAAGATAATTATAATCTACCTACTTAAGAAGATAATAAGAACTAAGACTTCTTTAAGCTACTATAATATTTAGGGCGTAAGTAAAGTAGTTCTAAAGCTAGGTTTAATAAGCAATATAGATATAAAAGATATACTCTATAGCCTAAGAAAGTAGTATTATATAGTAAGTTCTTAGCTAATAATAAGTATAAAGTAAATAATAAGTAGAATAATCCTAATTATATAGACCTAATAAGTAAGTCTTATATATTTAAGTAAATATATAGGCTCTAATTACTAATAAATTATATAAATAGAACCTAGTAATAAGAACTAGCTAGAGAGGATATATATTTAGTTTACTAAACTAGGATAGATAGAAACTAAGCTACTAAACCTTAAGAGCCTTCTAACTCTTTAGGATATTATAGATGCTATTAATAATAAGAAAGATCTAAATTATGCCCTATTATTCTATCTTATAAGTAAGGACTTAAGCTAGAAGAAGGAGATATAGATTATAGATAATAATAAGAAGGGTATAGCATTATAGAACTTAATCTTAATACGCCTATAATAAGATAGTCTATAAAGTTAAGATCTAATACTATAATATAATAAAGTATTTAATCCTAATAGGGATAAGTAAGAGCTTTTAATTCTTTTAGATAATTCTAGATAATTCTAGATAATTCTAGATATTTAGGTAATTATTCTAGTAAGGCTAGTTTCTAGAGTAGCTCTATATATAGTAATTAGAGCTATCTACTATATTATATCTATATTAGTATCTAGAATATTATAAATATAGTAGATATAAGAAACACGATAGATATTTTAGACATTAAAGTTATTAAAGATATTCTTAATATTTTAAATATTAAA
>MU004233.1:571834-674995 GCA_010405405.1 Microthyrium microscopicum | reverse complement strand
AATATATACTAGTTCTAGCTATTAATATTACTTAAGTAATAGAGTATATTAGACTTATTTAAGAATTCTAATTATTTATCTTATTTAAAGAATATTCTTTATTAGCTTTATAGAAGTACTTTAATAGTTTATCTTATTTTATTAATTTAAACGCTATAAGTAGTTTTAGTTCTCATTTCTATTTAATATATCTCAAATTAGTAAATTTATTCTAATTATTCTATATATTTTAAACGAATTAAATATTAAGTTAAGTACTTAGATATAGAACTACGTATTATAGTAATAAGTAGTTATAGTGTTATTAAATAACTCAAATCAATAATAATTTTTTCACGATAGAGGAGACTTATCTATTTTATAATAATCTAAAGATAAAGACTAGTAAATTAAACTTTACTAGGAAAATAACTATTATACCTAATAAAGATATACTTATAGCTTTTAAGAAAGTTAAATTAATTATTAAAAAAAAAGCCTCTAAAATATTAGCGTTCTTAGATACTAAGAAAAGACTATATATTTAGGTTAACGTAAGCTATAAAAGTATTAGAGTTTATATATACTATATATAAAGTAATTTAGATAAAAATAATAAAATTAAGAAATTTAAGATTTAAACTCTTTACTTCTTATTAAGGATACTTATAAAAGCTAAAGTAAATTACTAGATAATAAAGCTAGAAATTTTAGTACTAATTTAAGCTATCTCTAAACTTAAAGAATATATTTATCTAACCTTATAAACTATTATTTATATAGACTATATAGCTAATATATAGATATTAAAATAGACTATACTTAAAAGTATATCTATAGATAGATAGAACTTATATTTATAGTAAGCTTTATTCTATTTATAGTTATATAACTTAGATATTTATTATATTAAAGAAAAGCTTAATATAATTCTTAACGCTCTCTTTTACTTACTACTTACTAGTAAAAATATAGAAAATAAGAAGAATCTTAAAAAGATCTAAAAGTATATATATAATATAACTACTATAGTTATAAAGTATAACTTTAAATAAGTACTAATTATAGGCTATTACTAAGATAACTATTAAAAAAACTTATATAACTTAGTATCTATAAAAGATTTATATAGTATATAATTCTTTAGAGATATAGATAAGCTACTTTAATATATTAATATATATAATAAGTATAAAAGGCTTATAATTCCTAAGTTTACCTAAGTTTATATTTTTAAACTCTTATATAATTAAGAATATTATAATAAATTTTATTATGCTTACTATTATATAACTTAAAGTTATTATATTTATAGCTTAGTATAGTACTTACGTTAGTATCTTATATACTACTTAATTTACTAGAAAGTAAGAATAGTAAGATATAAGCTATATAGAGATATAAAACTAATTTAATATTCTTTAATTCTATTTTATATATAGTATATTAATTTTATTATAGCTATGCTAAAGTATTAAAAATATAATGCTATACTTATAGATATATATAAATATTTAAAAATAACTTATATAGTTTCTAAAAAGATTATATAGAGTAGTAATTAGTAGGTAAAGACTTTACTAAACTAGTAGCTACTTTAAGGAATTCCCTAAGCTATTATTTATAATAGAGATAAAAAGTTTATAGGCTAGTTCTAGACTATAATATATATAATACTTAGTATAGCTCTTATAGTTATAATAGTATATTACTTATAATTAGATAAATAGTTAGAAAGAACTAATTAAGTTATTAAAATTACTATATAATACTAGCTTATATAAGAATATAAAGATTAAGTCTTATATTTTCTATCTCTATATTACTAATTAAACTCCTTAATATTATAAGCTACTAAATAGACCTTATATAAACTTCTTTTTAGGTTTAACCTAGGTATAGGCTTAGAATTAGCTAGTTAAAGTCTAATACTAAATAAGGTTCTAGATCTTATTTAGTAAAGACTTATTTATTAATATAAAGCTATAGACTTAATTACTTATATAAACCTCTAAATAAAAACTACTAATAACTAGAGACTACTAAAGCTTTAGCTCTATATAGGAATATAAGTATATCTTATCTAAGGAAAAGGTTATAAAATAAAAGGTTATAATCTTAATAAGAATAATACTAAATAGAAATTACTATATAAAGGCCTATATAAAATTATTAGTATATATAGTTATAATAATATAGTAGAATTAAAGTTACTATCCTAGTTAGTAATTTACTTTATTATTTTTATTAAATAAATTAAACTCGCTTCTAAAGAAATTAATTCTTATAATTATAAGATTCCTTCTTAACCTAAGCTAGCTTAGTATAAGTAAGATAATTACTATTTTAAGATTACTAAATTACTTAATAAAAAAGCTAAACTTATAGAATATAGTAAATACTAGAAGAAGATTTAGAGTTACTTTATACTACTTAAAGGCGTACTATACTTAGACTCTAAGTAGATTCTATAAAATAAGCTATAAGCTTAGCTTATTAAGAAATATAAAGTAGAGAATAGTATTATATAGAATAATAAGAGTATACTATAAAATATTATAGATTCTATAATTTAAAATAAATAGGTTAAGTATCTTAAGATAAGATAAACTTTTAATATAATTCTATTATATATTCTCTAGCTTTATAACTAATAAGAACGTCTTAACGGACTTTATCCTTTCTTTTATAGGGGGCACTAATACGTAACATTAAATTATAGCTCTTACCTATTCCTAAAGAGGTAGGGCTAGGGTTAGATAGATATTCCATCCCCTTCAGGGATCAGAAGCTAGATAGCTTCCTTATTCTATCATCTTACTTACTACGACTTCGTCTCACTACATGCTCCCTCTTTACTGAAGAGTCTGGACAGTGCAGCGCCGGAGAAAATCTCAAGATCGCGCTTGGAAGAACGATTTTGTGCGACAGACTCCAAGAGATGCCGTTGAAGCCGGATATCTCCATTGGGGGCTTTGATGAGCTTCTACTTCGAGCCATCAACGACTCGAAGGATCCAAATTATGATTTCTTTGAATGGTGGACGATGAACAAGTCTGTAGTAATTCAAGGTCGCAGCTTGGAGGAGTGGCAACTAGATTGGACGTCCAGTCTTAATTCGCCAATTGATCTCAATGCGATGAGTCCTGACGCCCATCTATACGCCATTCATGCTTGCGAAAAAATATACCGCTATCAGCTACGTCTGATGACCACGCGAGAGGGTGCTTTGGGGATGGGGCCGCACACTGCCTCACTTGAAGATCAGGTCTGGATTTTGTTCGGATGTAGGGTGCCCGTAGTCCTGCGTCCACTCGAAAACTGGTGAGTTTATCTTATAGTGCCCACTCCTCAGCCATCTTCTGTGCTCTTTAAAACATCGCTTGTTCGATGTGTTGGGCGACTGTCAGGGAACAATTATTTGATCGAGTGATCGGCTGATACTACATGCGATGGTTTCCGTATATCTCTGGAGGTGCTCCTCTAGGAGGATGTCAGCTTTTGGTCATAATCTTCTACTAACAAACTTCAGGTATAAACTAGTTGGAGAGTGTTATATCGACGGTTACATGAACGGGGAGGCCATTGATGAGTACAAGAACGGTCTGAGGAAAAAGACTCAAGTGACGATCAAATAGTCAAAGCAAAATGGTAAGTTACAAGACTCGGTCCCATGACTTATGATGGCTCTTACCAATTCTGCTAAGTAAAAGATCTTCTGTTCCATACGAACTGGAAGAATGATGAGGAGTTGAGCACCGTTTTTGGGAAAATGAAGCATTCGATAACAGAGAGTGCCAGATGGGAGCCATGGCTTTATTCAGGTCCTGTTCGCAGCAGTCGTAAGATAACGTACTGTACTATTGCCAACCGAATAAGGCACATTGATGATCACCCGGTCTGCTACGAATAATAATTAAAGCATAAGAGACCTTACTTGACTATCGATTTCATATACGCTCATACTGACCTTGCTGGGCGGTATTGCATGTTATCACGATATCCTTCTTTTCAATCTTTTGCGCTTGATATTGGCAACGCCTCGAACGACGACACGAGGCTCATCAAGCCTTCGTCCTTGGAAGAATGATATGAGATATACTAGTGTGAGTCTAACAAAAGTCCCGGTCGTCAACTAAAATTAAGTTAGATTCGCTATCATAAAACATTATAAAACTATACTCTTCAACACAGGGTATTGCCTCCCATCATCCTAGAAAACTATGGAATCATTTCTGGCTCAAAGTAGTTCGCCGTCACCTTCTTCCTCTCCTGACTCTTCATCCCAATCGACATCCGCCTCCATCTCCTCTGCTCTCCGCTGTACTTCTGCCAATCCACTGACCTCCTCCACCCAGCCTTTCTCACTTAGTGCTCGTCGGATGAATTCCCAGCCCTGCGACTCGTACGCTTGAACGATAGTATCGCTGCACGCGCTACAACTCGAGTAAGGGGCGCCTACGATTTGCATTGTGCTCCAGTTGCTAAGGAAGCCGCGCATAGTGTGCGGCACGGAGCCTAGTGGATGCTCAAAGGGATCCGGAACGGCGGGTGTGACGGATGAGTGAGGTGAGACTGGTGCTGGGGCGCGACTGCGTAGTGGATGTTGGAGGATGGAAACTAGGAGTTCTACGAGGAGTGCTGAGGCGATAGGGGCAATACCCGGACGGGTAACTGTGCATTGTTGGTCCAGGGTGGCATCTTTGAGAGACTGAGTAGAAATGTTAGGATAATTAGACAGCAAAATTATGTGAACTTACGTTGGCAGGAGCAACTACGTCGTTGCAGAAATAGCAGCCAAGCTCGACTTCGCCGTCTTTTGTTGGCTTAAGACCTTGCCGCATTACGACGTAGCTTTCAAATCCGAGTGCGGCATTGAGAACTATTTTGCCAGCTGCCTTGCCCATGAGCGTAGGAAGCCAACGACTCTCTCTTGAATCAAGTAAGAGGAATATGACATCGTGCTCATCAATCAGCGCCTTGAGTTTCTCAAACTCTTCCTTTGTTTTTGATTCATCGAGCACCGGATGCCCGACCATGGGAACATTCATGACCTCTCCGCGTGATTCCACTCCTGGATATATTTCTTTGAGTGCAGCAGCAGCGCGCGTTGCTTTCCTTGCGCCGCCATCAAGACAATCCTGAAACCCAAAGAGTGGTTGACGAACTGGATTTGAAAAGCTCACTGTAGCACTGTCGACAAATGTGATCTTGCGCACGCCCCAACCCATGAGATTTCGTGAAACATAACTACCAAGCGTGCCAGCACCGAGAAGGAGACAGGAAGTGTTCTTTATGACGTCCAGGTCGATTGCCGGAGCAATTCTCCACTTAATGAGCTTTAGATTGAGGTCCACTGCTTGGTCGGCTAGTTTGGTAGGATCCATGTAGGCACCCAGATCAACAGTTCTTGAAGCAAGACGGTTTTGCATCCGCTCCCATCCTGTGGTTTTGGGCATGTCTGTAAGTGCTGGCTGATCAGAAGCGGTCATAAGTCGAAGAATGATGCTGTTAGGTTGGTCCCTTCTGGGTGGTGTATCTCGATAACACAAAATTTGGACATTACTTAAGCCCCATAGCTGTCGAATGAGAACGAGGTAGTTCCGTAGCATCCATCCTGGATTCGAAGGAAACGTAGATGGATCTGCGAAGCATATATATTGGTCTTCTTTGGCGACTCTGTCAAAAAAGCCTTGTTTGAAACTGGATATGGTGCCTACACTCCATGAGAACCCAAGCTCTTCGACTGTAGGAGTTTTGGGTGTTTGCGGTCGATTATCTTCATGATCTGATTGCTTGCTATTGGTGGAGTACGATCTGTTATGACGAAAAGTTATGCGCACTTTCTTTGCTAAGAAAAACCCATGCTGTCGAGTATCTACGGCGTACCGCCATGTCTGTACAGTGTCCACCAAGAGGGTCGTTTCTTTAGGCGTTAATTTGCCAATCTCGCTGTCCGGAGCCATCTTCCAGGCAGGGTCCGAGTGTAGTGCTGGAAAGGTGTAGTGGTATGTGAACTTGTATTTCTTCAGATTCGCAAATGAGACGGCATAAAACGACGCGAGGAGGGAGGGACATGAATATATTGTTTCGTCTTTGATGGCTTCCCATATCTTGAAGATCGTTAGTTCGGTTTCTTGAAAATTTGAAAGATTTCCCATACTGTTCGACCTGCTTGATCTTGAATCTGTGAGCGATCTGCGTTCTTATATTCCTCGAGCGTGTTGAAGTTTTTGATAGATCCCTCAGCGCGATAGAATCCAGCGGGTACACTGAATAACGTCAGCTCGCCTTCGAAGGAACGCGTGTATAGTTACATACTCATCAGTCGTCAGAGCGTTTCCATGGATCTGCATCCGAGCTGACCGATCTGGCGCATCGGAGGCTCGGATCTCATACAAGCCAAGAACTTTACGAGCCGAGTCATCTAGGCGGTCCTTGTCAATCTTGAGGGAGGCCAAGGCGGCATAGAAGGACAGCTCAATGTCTGAAGACCATGGAGCATACTGAACGGCCGACATGACGCTTTGAAGCTCCAACTATGGTAGGAATTGGTGAGTATATAGGCAGGAATGGGCGGGGCTTCCGGAGGCGTTTGAGGGAGACTAGAGGGACGGTATAGGTAGACGTATGAAGTTGGTAGTGAAACAGTCAGCTCACTGGCAGTATGACTGGATCACAATGTCACGAGGAGTGTATTTATCAGCGTACCAAGTGAAAGACATGAGAGACAGCGCGAGAGGAGGGGGAATGAGGCTGGAGATCATGAGGCCGCCCGCCCTTGACGTCCACGAGTGACCCGAGCTCGATAAGCGCCCTTAGTGTGTACACAAGCGCGCGTCTAGGGAGCTATATCTCCATCTTTTCTTGGAGTTGTGATGTGTTTATTTGGTGTTGACTTTGGTGATATACCGCCATCATGAAAATGCCAAACATCATCTTCCACAACCTTCATTCGTTTGCTATCAGATAACCATGTCCGTTCTTTCCACCTCCGCCAAAGGCACGAGCTTCCTGATCATCTTCCAGCTGGCATCCAGGGGTTTTACTTTTCTGATCAACCAGATCCTCCTTCGTTACATGTCCCCTGAAATATTGGGACTATCTGCTCAACTGGACCTATATTCTCGGACCGTTTTATCCTTTTCCAAGGATAGCATTGAAGTTGCTGCTCAACGGCAGCCCAAAAACGCTCAAGCTGTTGTCAATCTGGCATATCTGTCTATCGTATTTGGCGGGCCATTAGCATATGTCCTTGCGGCTTTGTACCTGAGAACCGAAATCCCTCATGTCCCCTATTTCAGTCAAGCCCTATGGGTGTACGCCATCAGCTGTGTTGTTGAGTTACTCGCCGAGCCTGCGTTCGTGGCAGCCCAACAGAGACTGCTGTTCAGAGTAAGAGCATCGGCTGAGACTATAGCAACAATTAGTCGATGTCTTCTCACATGCGCGGTTGCTGTTGTCGCCACGAGGCTTGGTTCTGCACCTGGTGTTCTCCCTTTTGCGGCGGGCCAATTCGCTTTTGCGACTATGACTCTGGTCGTTTATGCTGTCAAGATATGGCCCGTGTCCAAGGCTGAGAAGTTCTCTCTTTTCCCAACATATATTCAGGGGTAAGTCGTGGTAATTTTTGATACATTCAAGTCATCTAAAATCTGTAGGTCTGAATACATACGAGGCTTCTTCTCCAAATCTCTTTGTAGACTAAGCGCGAGTCTGCTCTTTCAAAACTTGTTCAAATATGTATTAACTCAAGGCGATGGTATCTTGATAGCAACCCTTGCGAGTCTCAGTGATCAAGGTGCTTACGCTTTGGCCTCCAACTATGGTGGATTAATAGCTCGTATGCTATTCCAGCCAATAGAGGAGACCAGTCGCACTATTTTCGCTCAGCTTTGCTCGACCGAGGACGTAAATCCTCTCAAAGAAAAAGAAATGTCTGGCAAAGAAATCGCTCCAAAGACACAACCAGACAACAAAGTTCAAAGTGCCCGTGAACTACTGCAAAACGTCCTCAAGCTTTACAGCATTATAGGTCTTGTCGCTTGTACTATTGGGCCTAGTGTTGCACCAATTCTACTACGCATTGTAGCTGGTGCTCAATGGGCAGATACACAAGCCAGTCCAGTTCTGGTAACATACTGCTACTACATACCTCTATTGGCCATCAATGGAGTAACCGAGGCTTTTGTTGCTGCAGTTGCTCCCAATCCGATCCTTCATATCCAATCCGGCCTCATGGGACTTTGGTTTCTGCTCTTTTCTGCGGCAACATGGTTCTTTATGAGAGTCTTGGACCTTGGAGCCCGGGGTCTCGTGCTTGCAAATTGTGTCAACATGGTATTGAGGATCTGCTTCAATGGCTGGTTCTTCACTAGCTTCTTTCGCGAGAACAAACAGGTCTGTGTAATTATTGGCATGTCAGGCTTCCCGGCTCACAGGTTTTAGGACTTTCAATGGGCATCAATCATGCCCAATTCAATGAGTATTGCATCTGCCATAGGGGCATGGTCAATACTTCATTCAGGTCTGAACTCTTCAGTTCCACTTCAGGGTCATTTACAAGACATTGTTTTCACATCTGTTATAACGGGCGTTTTTGGGTTGTCATTGTAGGTTTCACGACCCCATGTTGATTGTGACTAACACAAAATAGACTGTACTCTGAAAGATCGTTCTTGTTACCGTTCATGAAGCCACTTTTGAGACGCTGATTATGCAATCACGGACATTATATACTGACTTCACCTTACCCGTCAGCTACAGAGTCAACGCAACCCGTTTGAGTTATTTGAACTAGAAATGCAGAGGCTCAACAACCCCCCTTGGACCCAATGCATCAAACAGCTTCCAAGCTGATCAATTTTCTCAGTCTGAGACCTTTTCGGCTCCGAATTTAAGCTGAAGTCTGTGATGCGGAGTTCTGGACATAACGAAAAGGGCGTGCCAAGGCCAGCCTCGTCTAATTGGGCTCCATATTAGGCTAAGCGCATCAGTCAGCACATCTTTCGTCCACTCGGATGTATGCAATACATCCGAAAGTTTACACGCCAGCCTTGGGCATTTTGATGTTTGTTTGGGGTCGCATTCCTCTGATTATCAAGCAAGTCTTTGAAGACTACCATGCCACATAGTGTCGGATCAATGTTATGGGCCATTTTGTGCGCCAACTAATGTCAATTGACATTCGTCCACTCGGATCTAAGCAAGTTATCCGAGATATGCAGGCCCCCAATCGTCGTTAGACTCGTTACTACCGTTTTGAGGCTTCAAGTTTGACCAGGAGCCATATGCACGGCTATGTGATTTTTAAGCAATTACGACTGGAATTATGTGACTGAGAACTTGTCTTTGACCTGAGAGGAAGGTATGCTCCTGGACGAGCCTTTCCTCTTTGAGTCAGGGACTCAACTTCAGCTCCTCACTTGCGGACAGGTATAAAGATCCCCAAGTCTCTCTACAAACCTTTCGTATCAAGCCTCCGGTTTTCTCAATTCAATTAACAGTACCCCATCGCAATTGTCTCGCCCAACATGTCCATCAAGCCACTCAAGCTCCACGGCGCTAGCCAGAGCCCCAATCCCGTCAAAGTCGGCATCCTCCTTGAAGAGCTTGGTATTCCATACGAGGGACTGAAAGTTCCCGAAGTCAAAGAAGAGCCGTTCATCTCTCTCAACCCCAATGGGCGTGTTCCAGCCCTCGAAGACCCTAACACTGGAGTCACCATCTTCGAGGTAGGAAGCATCTGTGTCTGTGACAAGTCCAATCACTAACCTGCCTAGTCCGGCGCTATTCTTGAATATCTCATTGCCACCTATGACAAGGAGAACAAGTTGAACCATCCTTCCGGACAAGACCACTGGACCGAAAAGTCCTTCCTACATTTCCAGATGAGTGGCCAGGGCCCGTACTTTGGCCAATTTGCTTGGTTCAGCAATTTCCATGGCGAGGTTTGAAACCGACCCTAGATAGAACCCTTTAGTGTCTGTATGGTTGAGCCATCTGGGCGATGCACTCATCAACTACGATATCTGCCATAGCATCCCTTCAAGTATGGCTGTTATCACGCGATATACGAGTCATCGAACTCGAGATTGAAGATTTTTCTTCCCACACGGTGTCCCGGCAGACATCACAGTTAAAAACATCACCCATATGGCTCGATTGTCTTGATGTTGGAGAGGTTGATTGCATCCAGACTGACAATTCTTCTAGAAAATCCCATCCGCCATCGAGCGTTACAAAAATGAGATTAAGCGAGTCTCCGGTGTCATTGATGCACACCTCAAGAAAACCAAGAAGGCGTACCTTGTCAGTGACAAACTCAGCTACGCGGACCTTGCTTTCGTACCTTGGTTCAAGCTCGTGGCCACTGGTCCACCTTTTGGCTTTGAATGGGACTTCAAGACAGAGCTTCCTGCTTTCGCCAAATGGCTTGGATCATTGTTGGAGCGAGAGTCGGTCAAGACGGTCGGCTCTAAGGCTGAGTTTCAAGGAAGACACACTGGTTGATTAGAAACTCGGCTGTAATCAGTGCAGATATCATGTTCATTCTAAGATGGCCTGTTTTTATGCGCTTGGCCCGGATACTGATGTAGTAATCGGGCCCGACTCTACGTAGACACCACTAAAATACCAATCTTCTGGGCTGGCATCGTTACCTTTTGGTAGTCGAAGTACTCCCAAGTGCCAATCTTTTCCATCCTGTCATATGTTAGCTTGGTCATCTTTTTGAGGAGATTCAGCTTACAGAATTGGCAGAAGCCTTAACAGGCCCGGCTGTCTTGTTCAGCGCATCTGCGCCAGTCGAGTGCCAGTATGTCACACTTTTCCCATCAAAATCCTGTACTCATGTCAGTATGGAGCTTTTCTACATTTTCTTCCAAGCTTACAATTTCGTAAGCAATGTTGTGCCAAACTTCTGGCTCCCACTGAGCGCTCCACTGCTTTTGACCACCAACCATCCACTGCAAATGGGTTGGATTGCCATTCTGTTGACCATCTATTCCTTTAGTCAGTATCTTGAGATATCAGTCTTGACACTATACATACTGATGGTTCCATACTTCATCTCAGTAAAATGGCTCTCGCTACCTCAACAATTAGCCTAAATCCCTCACATACCACCTTCCCACTTACAAAAAGTTCACCTGATGCTCATGCGCCGTGCTAGGAGCATTCTTTGCAGTCTTCTTCATACTGAAATGATAGAACACTTTCCCCTTATTGATAGCTGCCTTGGTCTGTGGGATCAACTCCGTCCTCCACATATCCGAGTTCCATTTCGCCGAACCGTCGATGGTAATCTTCACACCCGCTTTTGAAGTCTTGTCCGCAGGATTCTTGAAATCAGGCGAGAGGTTTGCGTACTTGGTGACATCGCTTTTACCATGGATGTAGTATTGGTATGCACCAACTTGGTTACCCCAGGACCCTGAGCGATGCTTAGTATTGGCAGAGGGAATATTTCGAGCGCGTATTTACATTTCTCTAGGTCCTTGCTGGATGCCATGTCATTGAAGCGGCCATCCCAAAGGACTGAGCCGGCAGTGGCTGTGCCAGCCAAGGCGAGAACGATTGACTTCATTGTGTTTGTGATGTGATTGCAAGATGAAATTGCAGTGTATATCAGACGCTTGGAAAACAATTTGTTTGGCATAGCTGGAGCATTGGTACTAAATTTTAGCTAATATAGACAGCCCTTGTACGGACATTTCTTGACATGGGCTCTGACACAATTGACCTTAACAGGACCGGAGTAATTACTTATAGTCTGGCATAACATTGGTCTTGTGATGTGTATATTTGAACCTGTGCGAATGTTCAAGCTGACATCCGGGAAAACTATGCCTTGGACCTTGTGTATGGATAGCATACTACATTTATAAAGCCTTCTGAGAAGGTAGTAGGAGAATATCAATCAGGCAATCAAGACTAGGCACACTGAAAAGACACAATACGCATGGGAATAAGATTGTGTGCATCATTTGACTTGCTTTTCGGTCTTCGTTCTCGCATAAGACTAGATAATTTTACATTTAAATTGGTGGGTTAGCGTTCTGAAGAAGTTGCTCAAAGTAAGCTTGATACCACTCTCCAGCTTGAGGAGCTGGCTTGAGAGCATCAGGAGAATCACAATGAGCATCGAATCGTGGAGCACTGCGGTCGCTTGTTCCATCACATTCTCCACCTGGCTTAACCCAGACAAAGGCATCAACCAAAGCGTCACCAGTGTTGGCAGTCGGGCGAGGTCCAAAGCCAGTTCCGATGACATTGCACCAGTTGCCCCATTTCTGTTGCTTGGTGGGCTGAACACCACTTCGGCCGGTATCGACAATGAAGTTGGCCTATTATGTGTCAGTTGTAGATTCAGAGCCAATGTGGTAGTGTGAAACTTACTGGGAATCCTTTTTGCTTGAGCATAGGGCCAAGCTTGTTCACGTAGCGAGACTCGTCGCAGACCTTGTTGGACTCCGCATAGCTTGGGCATGCACCACCTGGGAACTTGAAAGCATTGTAGTTGGCCACGTTGGTGGCAAGACCACGAACGGCAGCGGGTTTACCAGCGCTCTGGTAGATCTGGGCGAAAAGGTTGGCAGCTGGACCAAGATTGGCGTCCCAGCCGAGCCAGCCAGCGTGGCCAGCATCGAGGTAGATTGCGACATTGGGAAGATTCATTTCCTTGAGACCCCAAGCGGTGAGTTCCTTGTAGGCGGAGGCAGCTTCTTGACACTTTTGCTCGTTCATGTTGGTGACCAAGTTTGCAAGACTATCGGGCTCCCAAACAAGAACAAATTTCTGGCTTCCGGCAGCAACAATCTGGTCCTTGACAGCCTTGATATATCCCTTGTATTTCTCAGCACCTCCATCTTTGACAGAGTACTCTCCGTTGGACGCAAGAGCGGCGCAGTCACGGTTGGGGAGATCGTAAACGACGAGAGGAATGACGACGTTTCCGCCCATCTTTTTGGCATCGGCAACGAAGTTGGCGATTTCTGGAACTCGCTCAAGCTTATCCCTTTGCAAAGTTAGTCATGGAATGCAATCAGCTGCAGAAATACGAACATCCAGAAGAAAGATGGAATTTTGGCGACTGCTTTGGCCTTGTCGGCAGAAAGACCTGAAGCAAGCTTTGGAATAGCAGCCTCTACTCGCTTGGAGTAAAAAGTGTTGGCATACACAGATGCTCCAGCAAAGGGATTTCCGCCCGCGAGAAACGCGGTGGCATTCTGAGTTGACTGTTCAGCAGGTGCGGCACTCGCCACAGACAGCAAAGCTGCCGATACCAAAGTAGACTTCATGATTAAAAAAGGAGTGTAAAGAAGTTTGCCGCAAATCACAAAAGCACGATGAGCACAGAAACTTTATCTACTCTCCATTGCCAACGGGCAAATCGGTAAGCATCTATTTCACCGGGCCGTCGTTGCAAATGAAGTGAATTAAGATCTAGGTAGAATAGCACATAGCGAGATTATTACGGGGGTACTTTCTTGAGCTCTAGCCGTCGAAGCAATTGGAAGTACTCTTTCCTGGAACTCGGAGCATGGTCATGTCATTAACCGAACGGAGAAAATAGCAAGGGTCCTTATATATTCTGGAACAATTTGTTCGAATTGTTCTTCATATAAGGGCTAACGAATTACCGTGGCGGTCTTATACTATTGCTTTGCATCCGTGCACATCATGATGAACACGAAACGAGTAGACGAAATGCATAATAGGAGCTCTCGGATGACAGTGTCGAACTGTGTAATAGATGGGAAATAGTGACAGCTCTTTTGAAGGTTTTCATAAAGACTCTACGCCTTGGTCTTACATAAGTCACGTTTTATAGATCATGTAACAGATAGCTACTCCCTATTCCATCCACATAGAACGGGAAAGATATTTCCATATGGACCTTCGAGCTTCCTAGTCCGTAGCGGGAGGTCCGCGTTGCAGCCTCGAGATGCGGCCGGTGATAATAACATATATTCTATCTCAGGAGCATGGCACGTACTGATCACATAGATATTAGACCATTTCAGTAGAATTGCAGCACTTCTGGCACGTAACTCATCAGGCCCTGCTCCAAAAGCTTGTGAAACACCCAACAAAGAAAAAGATTCAGCATAGCACACTTTTGGTAGCACTTGCTCATGGAGTGAGCATCAAATATTCTTTAAAAAGTGGCCAAAGTCATCAATCACTAATACTTGGGCAAAAGTTGAAGGTGGACGAGGAACCTTGCAGTGATGACAAGAAGGAAGGCGTCGCGGGAGGCCATGAGATGTTACGAATGGCACCGAGGGAACCCAATCTCGATCTCATTTAATAGACAAAGAATTATACATGTATTCAGAATGGTATTCGTCTTAGTTGGGCGATATAGACTGATGTATTTGAAGAAGTGTTCTGCCATGATTGTAAGAGAAGGGCATTCAAATTGGACAGACAACTCAGCCTGAATAATAATCTGAGTCAGGATCGCTCATATGTTTCTTGACCAATTCACTCAATCGTTTCTGAGGATCCCATTCTGGTATTTCCCATACCTTTACGATCTTATCATCAACAACTTCCATTCGAGATCCAGCCTTCCTGGAGTACGTCCTAGCTTCACGCAGCCATTCATCCCAAGCTGGAGTTGCTGGGGCCGCATCACTTTTTCGAATCCATTTAATGCTCTTGGTGACTACGATAACTTTCCACAGAGCCTGTGTAAACGTGACGTTATGTTCCACGGACTTTGCCTCGAAAGCCACCTCTTTAGTTGCACCTAGGCTATCAAAGCATTGCTCGCGAACCTCAAAACATGACATATCCCAATGCACGTCTGGCGGCAAAGCTGCAACGACCCAGTACGCAATGTTGAGAATCATATACGCCGCCGCAAACCCAACCTGCAAAGGCAAAGAAGCATTACTCAAAGCAATAATCCCCACCATGAGCAGAAACGTGCCAACGAGCGATATCATCCTATACTCTGAAGACTGAGAGACTAAATATTTGATGTTCTCTGGCGCGAAATAAAGCTCCCGAGCTATGTCTTCCGTACACTGGACAACCAGAAAGTTCCCATTCGAATACCGGATGACTACATTTCCAGGCGGAGTGACGAGTCCGGTTTGACGGCGCTTCGGCAGGTTCAGTTTCCATTTGTTGCTGACTCCGATAAGGCTGGACAGCAGTGACATCGAGACGGTGGCTATAATTGATGCTGTATCATCGTGCATCACTGAGAATCCAAACAGGAGCAGCGATTCTACAAAGCCTAGAATTGCTACGAGCCAGAGTGGTCCTAGAACTTTGGCAGCCACATCACGGTTCTGCTTGCGTCGGATTTCGACACATTTTACTGAATAATCTGGCTCTTCCTCCGCATCTCTGGCAAGTCAGTTTCTTTCGTGCCACACAACTTGTAACAATCACTTACACTAATACATGTCCTACATGGTTAATATAATCGCGGTGGTTCCCAGACTCGACGCCAGTAGTATATCCCTCTGCAGATTCTAGCTTTGACGGCCTGGACGGTACCATAAGCGCCTGCGGCGCAGGAAGTAATCGGGGCAGAAAAACGATGCGTGATAAAGAAGCGACTTGGGAATTCGCTAGAACTGAACCTTCGCCAAGGATCGCGAGAAATCCTGCTATATCTAGTTGGATTTCGGGTAGATCATGCATGGGATAGCCGAAGAGCCGTATGTTTTGCCATGGTAGAGATATATTCATAGCGACGACGAAAGAACAGTGATAAGAGAGGATATTGAGAAGCTTGAGTTTACAATTGGTCTTTAGCCGTTCATTGAGTTGTTGTTAGCTTCAGCTTACGGATGGTGGCAGATTTTGTAAGACACGGCTATTATTCCCGTTTTGGATCAATCTGTGTTAGGTCACTATATTTGTCGCGTTTCTGGTAGCATATCGTTTTGTGTGCCCTGCCTTGGAAAGATGTATCACATTCTATTGACAGAAAAGCACCCTGAAAACGGGTTGGAGCAATAATCGTTTAACTCGGTCGTACAGTGTGGACTTTGAAGTACCTGTTAGGTGTCTCGCATAGGAGCCAGGTTGAATTTTGGGGGCCATTTCATCCTTAAAGATGAACATGCCCGGTTAGTATGCCAAGAAAGGATCAAGGTGCGTATCTGTCATGTCGATGAACCTTGGAGAAAGATATACACGTAATTCATATCATTATGCTATGGCAATACCTTCAAAATGGCTTTTTCTAACCTAACAACCGAATGCCGCTTGCTGGAGCTCCAATCTCCGCAACCTCACAGATTTTGCAGACCGTTCCTTTATACTTGGCCTGATACTTGGTTCCGTCAAATGGACAAGTTGCGCTTGGAGAGCCACTATATATGGGAGTGTATGAAGCAGCACATACTTCAAACTCTGCAAATTGATCAAACTCTACCTCGAGCGCATCGCTTGGGTTACGTTCACAGGTTGTCTTAATCTTCTTAGCCTGACAAAGATGTTAGTAGATGACAATGGAGATCGAGAGGTGCCCGGGCTTACGTTTTCCTTGAATTTGGCATTAGTACCACGCTCAATGAGGCTGTTGGCAAAACTCAAAGCGGATGACAATTGCTTGCTCTTGTAGGCAAAATTCATAGCAGCGTACAAAGCAAGAGTTACGTGAGGTGCTTCCATCTCTGGCATAGTGAAATAGGCCGAGAGTTCCAAGGCACGCTTTCGAGTATCTTCCGATAAAGATGAAATATCTGCTTGGTTGCTGACAAGCTTACGTCGCTCAAGTTCAATTGATATTGCGAGGGTGTATTGTCCAGCGCTATGGATGAGCTTTTTGGCCTATCTCATGATTAGTATGTATTGTTTTAGGCTATGTTAAGACTCACATCATCGAGCTCGTTGGCTGTAGCTACGGCGTTGACCATTAGGAGCTGCAATACCCGTCGGTAAGATTTGAGACCCTCATCGAGTTTATTAGTACGCATCTGAGTCTTTCCGGCCGTGACTTCAGTGGCGATAATCGACTCTAGGTCGCGAGGGATGAGAGGAAGAACCTTGCGGGTATTAGTCTCATCAACTGTCCGGCGGACATAGTTGACGAGTGGTGGCAATCCTGGGGTGGCCGGAAGGAAGGTTCTTGAGGCGGTATAAATTTCCTCGAAACGCCATTGTATGGGCTTGAAGTTGACTGCACCAACCTGTCGGTTGAGCAATTGCATCGCAGTCTCTAGTGATCCGGCGGCAACGTGATCTGCAGCGATGGGCGAATTGCGTGCCCATAAGTCCGCTTCGCTACTACCAGCTCCGGCTTCCGAGGCTTCGACGTTGACAAAATCGCTCTCTGCTTCGGCATCAACATCTTCACCCATGTCCCAGCCTTCGACATCACCCTCATCATCCTCGTCGTCAAGACCTCCAACTCGTTCAGGCTCATCAACATTGTCTTCACCATATGTCTCAGCTGGTGCGAAGTCTTCATCCCCCGCTTCGCCCATGAGGACTTTCTCGAATGCTGATGTACCAGTACCTTTGGTAGGCCAATTGATCCTGAAGACTGGAACAACTGCTTTTGGTGCAACTATGGGTTCGCCGAGAGTTGGTAGCTTGACTTGATCTTCTTCTATTCCAGCAGCTTCTAGAATGGAGGCGGCTTCTTCATCCAAACCATTGGACTTGGCTGCTAGGTATGCAAGCGCATCTGAATCACGTTAGCAAATGGTTATGGATCAGGGTATTCAAAACTTACATTGATCAGCCTCTTTCAGCATCTCAATCCTCTTCTCGACATCTCCTAGGTAGATCGTATTTTGGAACAGGGACTGCATATCACCACGGTGTTCGGCGATTTTAGTCATGCGATTGAGCTTGTCACGGTCACCAGTCGCAAGGTAGAGAAACGAAAGCTTATCAAAGCTTCGCTGTTTTTGGTAGGCCATCTCGACGATTTGATGATTGCCTTGCGCAAGAGCCTCAGCCCCTAGACGTTCCCAGAGTTGTTGACGGTCGAGGGTTTTGGCCATTTCCACCGCGACTTCGAGATTTCCACATTCTAGGGCTAGCTCGAAGCGTGTTTGTGGATCTTGGACAAACTGTAGAGCAATTTCTGGGTAACCCTTCTTCTGCACATACGAGATAATCGACTGCCCGACCAGCTTGGATGTTTTGATGATGTTGAGCATTTCCTCGTAATTGCGTTTGACCAGAGCGAGCTTGAAACGATATTCCGTGGGATCAATCCTGAGGACTTTAGGTTTGGCGTGACGATCTAGGCAATACACGTTCCAGCCTTTGACCTTCACCAGATATGATGTTTGCTCCTGGGTACATATTATACCATTGTCGCCATTCATGAGGGTATATTTGATGTGATTTAGGGTCGAATAGAGAAGTACACCCGTATCATCCCAAGTGGCGCTCTTGATCCGGATGGTTTCATGGAGAGTGCTGATTTGTTGAAGATGGCGGGTGACAATGGTGACATTATGTTTGCTCAAGAGGGCGGCATGGGAGAAGTCAGAGGTCCAAACAACGTATTTGACTCCATTGACGGCCAGTTCAGCTAGGCGCTTCTTTTGTTGAATATCATAGAGAATGACGGAGCTGGCTGTGATGAGAAGAAGTGTACCATGTCCAGCAAACGATATATCGGTGGTACCACTGGGACAGGAGATGGTTTTCGTTACAGAGTTTTGGAGATCCCGAATGTCGATCTGTAGGTGTCCTGAGTTGAAAACAGCAAAACGGTTGCGCTGAACAAAGACAGCAGAAGTACCCGGTCCTCGCTTGGTGTCTGTTGGCTCAACAGCACCACTTGCATCCTTTGGTAGATGGACCAATTCGTATGAGCCACCATCGGCGGGAGATGTGACTAGGATGGCGTTCTCGGAAGGATTATGAGAGATCGTTCTCGGCGGGACCCACGGGCTACCGAGCTTCTTTAAAGACACCATAGATGGCGACTCTGAGTTGGCTGTGAAATCGTAGCTTCGTACATGTTTTTCCTTGGTAATATAATAAAGCTTGCCATTTTGTGATATGGCTGAAGCGGGTCGCTCACGTTCCAACTTAAAGACCATCACACCATTGTCGTGACCTGCAGCGAAAAGATTGATCTCTGGATGAGCGGCAATTACCCAGAATCTATCGTTCTCTTTGAAGGATTGTACAGAGGTTCGCTTGTTCAAGTCCCAGACACGGATGGTTTTGTCCTCGCCGACTGAGATGATGAGATCTTGATGAGGATGGAATAAGCATGCATCGACATTTTGAAAGTGACCACGGCAAGTATCAACTTCCCAGGCTTTGGTTTCTGAAAGACATTAGAACAACATAAGAGTGCTTGGCATGTACTGGCTTACCGCTCATTCTCCAGAGCTTCACCAGGCGATCATCTCCAGCGGAAACAATTAAAGGCAAAGTGGGATGGAATGCAACCCAATTGACTGCGCGATCGTGACCCTCGAGTACGAACTTGACTATAGCATCCGTATTACCAAAGACGTCAGCTTGCGACGAGTTTGCGCGGGCCATTTGATCCTCGAAGGACATTGAGGTTGGAGCCGAATGTTTCTTGCGAAGACCAGAAATATCCCAAACACGAACTGACTGATCTAAGGAGGCGGACACAACAAGATCGTCTTTTGGATGGAATTGGGCGCACATGACATAGTGGTTGTGGCCGGTCATGGTACAGACTAGATCCGTCAGTATACACGACGCAAAGTTGAGTCTCGCATAAGCATACTCAAAGTTCGGTTCTGCCAATTCCAGATGCGGATAGTCTGATCATCAGAACTTGAGAGGATCCAAGGTAATTCATGATGGAAAAAGACGGTTCGGACATAGTCCAAATGGCCGGTAAGGGTGAAAATGCATCGCTTGGTATTATAGTTCCAGACCTTGATCTTGTAGTCGTCTCCACCGGAAACAAACATAGGCTGTGATTTGTGAAAGTCGACGCCTCGAACAGGACCATCGTGTTCTTCGAATCGATCAATCAATGTGCCCATGCGATAGTCCCAAAGCTGGATTGTAGAGGAGTGTAATGCAACGAGAATCCATGGTCGTTTAGGATGGAATGCGATTCCCTTGGCTCGCGAGGACTTCGATTCGAACTACATTACGTGAGAATTGAAATCATTGGTAAAGTATATGTTGTAACGATACTTACCTTGGTCAACATAGTTGGAGCCGACATTTTGGCGGGAGCTGTTGATCAGCGCACGATGGAGGATAGCACGAAAAGAGGGAATGGAGGGAGTTTAGTAGGTGGAAAAGCCCATTGAGGACTCGGAGCAGAGCAGGAACTCAAGACGAAAGCTGGAGCCTAAGTACAGATTGGTGAGAAAGATATGGTGGCACTGTCACGGTGTTCTTGGTGTTGTATTCAAATCCACAATGTTCAATGTGGCAGCAACAACCCACCGGCTGCCTGATGATTTTGCCTGACTTACCCCTGGTTTCTGCCTTGCGCGCTTAAAATGCCGCTACCTTAGCCGCCAATACCTCTTTACTTCTCTTCTTTCAGTTCTCAACTTCATCTTTTCTGACAATATCTAAAAACTGTTAGAACCCTCCTGAAAACGCAAGCGAGAGGAGCCTTTATGCCTTCATCACAGTCATACGACTGCCAGCTCAACTCTAACCCCAAAGCGCTCAAAGAGCCTGATTGGTCGTCAACTGGGAGTTTATCTCTTTTTGATCATGATGCATTGTGGCTGAACGCAGGGGATGGTAGCATTTGAGTTGATGACTCTTCTCCATTACAACCACTGTTTTCACCACCCAGTATTGATGGAGTAGGTCATGGTAGAGAAATGAGTGTCCTTCTATCTCGAAGCCTCGAGATCCTTGATTCCTTGAGCAGCTTTCTAGCCCTCATCTTGAAAAAAGTCAGCCGACATCAGCCTCCTCGTCTTTTTCAAACTCCTTTCAAATTTCTTCCTCTGTTACCACCAGGTCAACGTGATCATGTCCTAAACTCCTCACTACTTTGTCATGAATGGTGATAATGGCCTACATGATATCCTCTCGACGCTTGAACTCTCACTTCACGAAGCTAAGTGTCAGATTGCCACAACATCTGCTGGACACTAAAGCATCCAAGTTGTCTAAAAACACTTCTTCAGGCCGTGTAGCTAAATAAACCAGCCGAAGAATACCCCGTTCAAATTCGCTCGAATTCGCGCGGATTTACTCCAGTCTTCCAGATCGACACCAGGAACGCTTCCTGTCTAGCACTTAAGATTATGATATGCCCTTGCTATATCTCACGGGGCCGTTCACCCATCCAACTTCATCTTTAACAAGAAGGAGTGTGTACACGCAGACCACGGTCTCCCTCGAACAGGAAACTCAACAACCATCTCCCCTCATTTCCACTCGTATTTTGCTCATAGCCCACTCCTTCATCCCCTCTCAGCGAAGGAGTTAAAATTATGGTGTTACACTGCTAAGCAGATTTTGTCCGGAGATGACTGTAGAAATTGGCGTGCGCGTGATGATTATCGACTTTCAATATAAAAATGTCTCCGCAAACGCTTCCCCCAGATTTGGAACGTTAGCTCGTATGGTGGTACCTGGCTACATGGTGGTATGACACCCAGCTAATTACAAAAACCTGGGGTGCGGATCCGGGACAATCATTTAGACTTTGAGCCGCACCGCAAGTTCAGGCAACCAGCACAAACCACTTCACGATCTGACGATGACATGTCTGATAGCTAATTACTTCTGATACTTTGTTCTCTAATGAGCTCCCCTTCCAGGTCGTTCGCTAGGATGTCGTATAAACTTTACCAATCCAGAGGCCTTTAAGATTCAGATGCTCTTCTTATATGAACACTGACAAAAGAAGTGCTCGGGCATGGCTAAATCCATTCCTTGACCTACGCTAGGGTTATGATCTGCTTGGATATGAACGCATCCTGATGCGTGGCCCTCTTGACTACTTTGGTTGTATCTGGTGCCATGTGATGGGACTATACCAGCCCCTGGCCATCACGAGAGCGGTTTATTGCGTGGAGTAGAAATTGATCGTGTACCTGGCTGTCAGATCCACAATGTTGTGGGGAGTCGTACTATGAACTTACGATTCTCTTTAATAGCTTTCTATAAGTTATGAACCCATCCCTTCTGTAATCCATTCGTTCCACCATCACACTCCTTTCTTAAGAGACCAGACACTCATTCAAAGACCAGCTACCCTATCATCGTATTCATTATTCAAGGACTGGTCTCTCATTCACACGCCAGTTAACCAACACATATCCACCATGATTCTCCGGCTCCTCGCAACCATAGCGGTAGCTTGCGCCATGCCCCTTGACCCCATCGGGCCCTACGGCACCACCCCCAGCGACATCGCCGCCGCCGTCCGTGTGTACGATAACACTCAACTCCCCACAACCAGCTGCTCGGGCCAGAGCTGCGACATCGCCGCGCTCTCCGGCTCCACTGGCAAGCTCCCAACCCGCCAACCGGAAGGCGGCGGAAAAAACGACATTGCCTGCATATCCAAATACAACCCCGCCGGCGTCAAAGCTTCCCAAGCAGCCAAGAAAGTAGCCAAACAATCCACCGGCCTTTCCACAACGCTACTGAGCGCTGCAAACACAATCACAGGTTTATTGCCGAGTTGGGGTAGCGCGGCGGCACAGGTGGCGTACAATGGGGAGTGTGCGAAGAATATTCTGCTGTTTGCAAAGGGGACGACGGAGATTGGCGAGTTGGGAATCACGGTGGGCCCGGTGCTGTATGCGAGTATGCCGCGCGACTGGACGGTCGTAGGGATCCCCTATGAGGCGAGTATAAATGGGGACTTCTGTCTGGGTTTGCCGGGCGGAATGGTGGGGAGGGATATGTTGGAGAGTGCGGCGGCAAAGTGTCCGAGTTCAAAGATCTTTGTGTCGGGGTATTCGCAGGGTGCGATGGTGGCGCACAATGCGGTTGCGTATGCGACCAATGATGCCAAGGGGCATGTTACTGTAAGTTGAGATGTTGAGAGGAGATTGTTGACGCATGCTAATGATATTGGTAGGGTGTTGTTACGTTCGGCGACCCGTTCCAGGGAGCAAAGATCAAGGGATATAGTGGACCTATTGTGACATATTGCAATGCTGGGGATGGCGTATGTACGGGTAACTTTGAGCTCGCGGGCTCGCATTTGGCATATATAGGCAGTCCGGCCACACAGGCGATTGCAGAGTTGAAAAAGATGGCTGCAGCAGCTGTCTAAACAGAATCTTTGATATCTTTTCCATCTTGAGTTTCCTGCCATGCTTCTAGTTTCTTAGTGTCTTGTGGGTCCCAAAATTCTAGGTCGCCTTCTTTTGTCAAGCTGAGCTTCTGTATCATTTCTCCCTTCTCTTTCATAATGGTTTCGAGGTTGACCGTGGTGTCGCTGAAGATCTTGAGATTGTCTGCGATGAGATGTCGGTTCTTGCAGCCAGGGCATTTTATGAGCACCGTTCCATGCTTGTATCCTTGTTTCGTTATGCGATGAGCTGAGCGTGTGCTACACTTTTTGCAGGTAAACACCAGTGCATATGAGGGTACTCTTTCTCGACCTTCTGGCTCTGGCGGCAATTTGCGGAGTAGCTCTACATCGACTTCAGCCATAAAAGACTGATGTCCGCTATGATCGCGATTGTTTCGTAATCCATCGTTTAGACGTGATATAGATGATGAAAGGGATCTGGTGGAACTTCTGGGGAGTAGTCGGGATTTGAAAGCGGCGAGCTGTTGGTATGATCGAAGGGGATAGGAAACTTTGGGTATGAGTGGAGCTTGTCCTACATGCACAGTTAGCATGAGATTTTGATAAACTTAGTGGAGACTACCTAATCTCCAGAGCGGAGCTCGACACGCAGCTCGTAGTGCCATCGTAGACGTTGAGAAGGATGAAAGAATGATGTTAATTCCCACCACGTCAGACACTCAGATCAAAAGTTAAGCAGGTCGGATACGAGTTGGAAGCTCTGATCCGGAGCTAGGCCTAATACAGACTAGCGCAGTTCGTAGCCCCTGGAGCCCCGCTAGCCCCTCTTGCCATGGAGCTCCAATGTTGAACTTGTGAACTCAACCACCATCAATTATCCATCACCACCCGCCAAGTCACTTCACCCTCATATCTGGTAACCCATATGCGCCAAGAGTCTTAAAATCTGCGCCGGTGCCCAAGTGGGCTGAAATCCTCACTTCTACAATCCCATTCACTCCCCTCTTTGTTCCCGCCACCAGCGCCTCCATTCCTTCCAAGGTTCCTTTGTTCTCTTGACCCTGACATTCCATCCTCTTTGACACTGCTGCTTTCAGGAACTTTAAGCCCCTGCCTCTACCCACTCGAGCCGGTATAGCATCCATGGCTCTATAGTCGCGACCTCAGTCACTGTCTAACCATATATTCGTCTATTCCTTATACTTTACACATTCGCGCTTCCGCAACACCCTGCCGCATAGCTCCCTCTTAGCTACCCTTCTATCCCCAGGCGAAGATGATAGGTGGCCGCCAACGTGGAGGTGCGCGAATCCGTGCACCTCGTAGAGTAAGTTCTCTCCAAATAGCATTGATATTCCCAGAGCTGTCTTCTGAAAAAATACCATGTACTAACTACTTGCGCAGCTCAATCCCGTTTCCGACGATATGGACTTTGCAAAGACCTGGTCATCCCTGGAATCCAGTTTTCGTCAGATACACACCAAAGAAACATCCGAGATAAGTTTCGAAGAACTTTACCGTGGGGCCTATAGATTAGTGCTTCGGAAGAAAGGCGAAGAACTCTATCATCGGGTGGTGAAATTTGAGGAGAAGTGGCTGAGTTTGGACGTTCGCGCCCAAGTGGTCACGTTGGTGTCTCCGGAACTGGTAGCTGCCAGCAATTCTACTTCCATTGTGGAGCGACGCTTTGCAGGCGAGCGCTTTCTGAAAGGCGTCAAGCAGCAATGGTCGAATCATGAAGCATGTATGGTTATGCTGTCGGATGTGTTATTATACTTGGTAAGTGGGCCACGATCATGTTTCTGCGCTATTTTATCACATCGAGAACGAACGGACAACATCTGGGACCTCACCGTGTGCTGCTGATATTTTCTCGTCTCCAGCCGTTGGAGTCATGCGCGAATGATCGCACGATGTTTTAGCCTGCCTTCATTCTCTCTGTCTCCGTGTCCTGACTAACATGCTTCCTAGGATCGCGTATATTGTATCGACAAGTCAATACCCACCGTCTACTCCATAGGAATGCGCCTGTTTCGAGATGAAATACTGAAATGTCCAGTTGCATCGGCTGCTGCGAACGACGGAACAGATCAGACCATTTTGACATTGGTTATACAAACCATGTTAGATCATATCAAGATGGAACGAGAAGGAGATGTTATCGATAAAACGTTACTCAAATCTTGCACACATATGCTTGAAGGCATGCATATCGACAACATCGAAACTGATGAATATAGGCTTTACAACTATCGGTTTGAGCCACACTTCCTTCAGGCGAGTCGAGATTTCTATGCAGCCGAGAGCGAACGAATGCTTCGCGATTCAGATGCTGGAGCATACTGCCGTCAAGCCAAAAAGAGACTAGTCGAAGAAATAGATCGTTGCAAGTCTACGCTCTCGGAGGCCACTATGGGACGCATAGAACGTGTTGTTCTAGGAGAACTCATTGAGCAAAAGCTCCCGGAACTCATTCTCATGGATACTGGAGTGGTCTATATGATCGACAACGATAGACTAGAAGAGCTCGGTCTTATCTACGAACTTAGTGGTAAGGTAGATGACGACAAGAAGGAGCTAGTCAAAGCTGTCCAATCGCGCATTGTTGAGCTCGGCAAAGAAATCAATCAAACCGCCATGTCGCCCAACGCAAATACCGACGGCAATACCCTCGTACAGCAAACTGCTGCAGCTATTCGATGGGTCGAGGACGTTCTATCTTTGAAGGACAAATTCGACAACATCTGGGCCCAGGCTTTCAACAAGGATCCTCGAATGCAAACAGAAATGACCAAGTCATTCACCGAGTTCATCAATATGATCAACTTCAACCGAGGATCCGAATACATCTCCTTGTTCATAGATCAAAACATGAAGAAGGATATGAAGGACAAGTCGGACGCAGAGGTCGACAGTGTCTTGGACAAGGCCATCACATTACTGCGGTTCATACTTGACAAAGATATGTTTGAGAGATATTATAAACGACATCTCTCGAAACGTCTACTTCTCGGTAGATCCATAAGCCTTGATGTCGAGAAACAGATGATTGGTAAGATGAAAATTGAGCTTGGAAACACTTTCACGACCAAGATTGAGGCCATGTTCAGAGACATGACAACCTCGACCGAACTCACAAGTTCTTTCCGCCATCATATGTCAGAAATACGCGCCAACGATCCGGAAATGTCCGCTCGACCAATCGATTTGACCGTCAATATTCTCACATCACAAGTCTGGCCGCAAGAACTAGCCAACAACTCGAATGAGGACTATGAGCATCGTACAATCATCTATCCGTACGATATTCGGAAGCTCACCGAATATTTTACACTTTTCTATGCTGGTAAACACAATGGACGTAAGCTTACCTGGCAACCAGCCATGGGCACCGCCGACATCAAGGCCCGCTTTCCTACCAAAGACGCATCGAAAGACCGCGTCCACGACCTCAACGTATCGACTTACGCCATGATAATTCTCTACCTCTTCAATGAGCTCCCAGCGGGCGAATCCCTCAGCTTCGAAGACATCCAATCCCGCACCAACATCCCCGAGGGCGATCTCGTCCGCAATCTACAATCTCTCGCCTGTGCCTCACGCACTCGCATCCTGCTCAAATCTCCCGCCTCGAAAGACGTGAATCCAACCGACAAGTTCACCTTCAACGTCGGTTTCAAGAGCAACTACACGCGCATCAAGGTCAATGTTGTGGCATCTGGCAATCGCGTCGAGACAGACCGTGAGCGCCTCAAAACGGAACAGAAGAACGATGAGAGTAGAAGCTTTATGTGCGAGGCGGCGATTGTGCGCATCATGAAGCAGCGGAAACGGCTTAGCCACCAACAGTTACTATCTGAGACTTTGGCGCAGTTGACGCACTTCAAGCCGGATGTGGCGATGATCAAGGCGCGGATTGAGACGCTCATTGAGCGCGAGTATCTGCAGCGTGATGAGCGGGACTCGACTATGTACGAGTATTTGGCATAGACGGGCGGCCAATGGGTCAATCATTGGCCGTATTGGCCAATACTGCCTTAGTGAAGAGCTCTGGTTTCAGACCATGGAGACTGCGCTCGAGGCAACCACATTGCTGGGTTTCCTCGAGAGCCAGTCATCAATTACGGTTGGCTCCACTTCTTGCTAGGCCTATCTTGCAAGGAAAAAATAGCTGTGACATAAGTGCTAGAACTACTAGTGTAGTAGACTATACTTAATCTTTGTCAATAATCAACCATTTTCATGATGTTTGAGCTGTTTTGCATACGCGTTGTGATCTGAACTATTTACTTTCAATTCATAGCTACAAGTGCTTGACTTTGAAAAATCAAGCCGTTATTTCACTTGTGGTCTACGGCATAAACACTACAACTTCCGGCCTTTGAATCCATGGTTTAGCAAAACATATCAGATGTGCACCTGATTTTATTATTCCATAGACCGTTTTCTGCACCTATCATCTTCAGATAAATAGTATCAAAGCGCGCAAGAAATATTTTGTAATAGTGTTAATGGTGTACAAGCAGCTGAATGCACGCCCATTGTCTGACCATAACTTCGCCACCCTAGATCTGCCTGTAATGGTTAAATGATATAGTAATGTGATGTTGGCGATTGCTAACCCAGAATGCCCGTAATGGACTTTAAAGCATCTCGTATCATTCTAGATGACTTGCCATACGTCGTGGCAGCCAAGCGGGATCGTATTTGGCAGGAAAGTCACTGCAGGTCCCCAACGTCGTTTGTTTGACGTGCTTTCTGATACTGCACCTCGAAGCACCTAGTATCTAGAGCTACTGACATAGATCCCCTATTACTTGGTATTTCGAGGTCCTAGTTGGTTATGATGCAGTGACTAGTAGACTACCTCAACACCACAAACGCGACCTAGAAGCACAGTTCCTCTATCTAGAAAAGGAAAGATTGTTGAGCTCATATCCTAAAGTCGCCGAAGTGAAGTAATTCAACAGCTTGATACAAATTTTCTCCCATAAAAATGATTTCGAGACCATTCACAACCATCAACTTCCCATATCCCCATCCCCGAACAATGGCAGAACAACTCCCTCCCTCAGGCATAAACCCAGAATGGGCTATCATCAACGCCTGCATAGACAATGGCTCCGACGACAATGTCCTAGTCGCCATAATGCACCTACAAATACACGACATAGTGTATCAGACACCACCCAATATCGAAACAACCGAACTTCGACTCCAAAAGATGCCTCCGAAGCGTCTCCAAGCTATTCAACGCAAAGTAGAAGTTCTCGCTGAATACTTTGACCGCGCCTATTTCCACCGCTTCCAGCACCGCCAGACGAAAGACCAGCATCGCTTCCAATGTCTCACCTTCCTCGACATTCTCGTTCGCCACGAATATGGCGCGCCACAGCCAGTTGCGGTTGATAGTTCCATCTATGATATTGGCGAAGTACCGGATCATCTATTTGGAGAAGCTAGACAGCGCTTTGAAGCGCTTTCTTTCCATCAGAATATCATTAAGAGCCTGCAGAACCAGGAGAAGGATCTCAAGGCTACCTCTATCAAGGAACATAAGCGGCTGATAGACAGCCTGCGAGAAGAATATGACCATGTTGGCGCACGTATCGGGCAGGGAATGCACGATCCAGCTCATCGCTTTGAGGTGGAGCCGTTGGCACAGAACATGATTCCGCTGGTTAATCTGGATGGCACGATACGCGAAGGGAAGAAACGCGCGCCCACTGTTGAGGATTATCTGCTTTGGCTTCAGCTTGTTGACTTACAGATGAAGGCGATGGGATCTAATTCGCCTGGTTCAGGTAACGAGAACATCCCGCGTGCGCCTTCTGTGCCGATGGCGCCTCCTGGTCTTGCCCGTCCTGCGTTTCCTGTTCGGCATGTGGTTCCTGGTGCTCGGTCGACTGGACGTGCTGGGCCTACTGGTAGTCTTTACTCGCGCCCTGCACGTGTGAGACCATATCGGGCAACTATTCGGACTGGACCCGGAAGTCCCATGCGGTCAACTATAACCACTGGAGCTGCAATTCCTGTGCGATCAACTAATCCGACTGGACGTGCTGTTTTCACGCGGCCAAGTCTCCCAACTGAATCTACAGATCCCACCGGGCCTGTAGTTCCCGCCGCACCAGTCTTTCTCCCATCGTTTAGAGATTCCTTGCCGCTGTTGGGTTCGATGTCGACTGCTCTTCCCTTTCGACCTGCAGTCCCAACAAAGTCCACTGCTCCCAGCACCAAGTCATCAGAGCGCTCAGAAGAACCAGAGACCGCTTCTATGCCTGCTCGTGAAGATTTTGGGGGCCCAAAAACAAACGGCTCAGTTAAGGATGATCAAGAACTGCCAACTGGTCACAAGAAAAAGGCTCGTCGAGGTAAGCGTCCTCTGACCAAAGCACAGAAACAACGTCGAGCTGCTGCGTTGGGGCTGTTCGATATCTCCGAAGAAAGTGGGGACAGCGGCCACGATGATGGTATTTCTGTTGGGGAGTCTGCTGGTGGGAAGCCAGCATTGCCAGGCAAGAAGAAGCAGCCTCGCGCTGCAGGTTGGGTCTCTCCGAAGAAGTAGAGTGGGGGGATGCGGGTTGGCATGTCTACTGTAGAGGGCTTTATATTGTGATGGATTGCCTCAATTGTTTGGTATGAATGAACCCTTTAATGATAAGAAGTACCTGCAGGGTTTCTCTAATGTACGAAAGTGCTGAATATGCTTGCGATATCAAAATTTCTATATCTGATCTCAGGGAATGAAAAATGATCGGCACCAACAAATATTACTATGTCATCTGAGTCTCCGTACAATTCAATTACACCACGAACGGCCATCGTTCAGGTTCACTCCCAGCCCCTTATTCATTCGACAACTATCATAACAATCAATAACAGGACTGGCCAGACAGCTTTCATATCCTTGTATTTCTCACCTAACATAACTTTATTCACCTAGGTACTTAATCAGTCCTTCGTACGCAAGCTTACAAGTTGTCTGCTCAACAGCCCCCAGCCATTGCTTCCAGTTGTTTCGTGACAGATAGTAGCGTTCAGTATTATGCTGCATACCAAAGATGTCACTGACTGTTTTGGGGAAGATTGGGCAAGTGACAAACCTTTCACAAACAATTCACTTTAGCCTGGTGCGTCCAGCTTCGCTCACATGCAACAGACATGAATATTTGACGTGCTCGAGTGAAGGTAATGGTACCGGCGAGGTAGGTCAAGTTGGTTATATAACGTAATTTAGATTTCGGTACCTTAACCATAATACAATCTGAAGTCAAGGTCTGAGGCCAGGAACATAACAGTGACTACCCAAAGTAGGTGGATTGGATGATAAGGAGGTGTACAGCAAATCTAGACGCTCCGCATTCATAAATTCAAAGCTGAGTGACACCGGCGGCAGCTTTATGCCACCTCCAACTCAGGCTTAAGTCTTGTACAATGTCCTTAAAGTGACAAGCATCAAACCAGAGTTCTGCTCACTGCAGTAACTAAACAAACTAGCCCAGAGACCAAGTTTTCCCGGAGTTCGTGACTGACAATTTCCTGCTTGCTCCAAATTCGTTTACCACACCTGAATCTTTACACAACAACACCAACCCCATTCAACCGAAATCCTTCCCAGCTTCTTCAAATAAACAATCATTGTGCTACACTCTACTTCCAAGCCTTCTTCTCAGCAGTTCCGACTGTTCTTTTACGTCAATCACGTCCATCAAAGAGCATCCATCGGAGTTCTCAACAATATGCTGAACAACGACCACGTCAAAGACCTAGAAACTCGGTTTCAGCGCTTTGCGAAGACCGAAGAGGATCTTCCCAGCCAAGACATTGGCCAAATACTACGAACTCTTGCAGAGACTCGGATATCGGCTTTGAACGAATCACACCGTTCTCGATCGCCGGACTCTAAAGCCATTGATGCGTTATTAAAAGAAGGCGCTGAAGAATCACCCTACAAAGCTATTTTGCATATCGAAGCACGCGATAGGACTTTCGAGTGGCCCGTGGGTACGGAGCTTGCGGAAAACGCTTCAGAAATCTTACCACCAGAGACCATTACCGAGTTATACTCGATGGCCAAAGCAGCAGCAGGATATAATCTTCGTCTTCATCCAGCTGCTGGTCTCATGCCAGATCGAGATATACGAGTGTCTCGATATCTTGCGATTCTGATCCGTTCGGAAATTGCAGCTGTGAAACGTCGAATTGCTAGAGAAGACCAACGGGCCCAAGACCGCATACGATCCCGTAACGACCAAATGCTACAACGTCTTGGTCAAGCAGTTCGTGAAGGTCGACCTCACGGACTAGGCGGATGGTCACTCACCGATCTTCAGGACTCGCCTGATGCTTCCATTACAAATGTCCAGGCTGGTCAACAGCAGCATGCTCCTCCTCCTCCTGGTATGGGTCCTCCTGGTATGGGTCTTCCTGGTGTGGGTCCTCTCGGCCTGGGTCCTCCTGGCATGGGTCTGGCGAGTGTAGGAAGTAATCCACCTCCAAGCTACGCATCAGCTATAGCTTTGAATCCGCGTCCCGATCAGTTCGTTACCCCACCGAACCGGATTCCTCCACCCCCACGTCCCATCCCTACTCGGGGTAGATTGGCGAGAGAGAACCGTCGTCGGCGAGCACCATCATCCCCATTTTGAATAGCAATCGAGAGCGTAGGGTTGTGGGCTCCTAGAGCTGCTCCCGCGGTAAGGTGGTCGTTTCCAGAGCCAGGTCAGCCGGCCAGCTATCAAGTTGTCACTTCCGCTATAACAATGGTCGAGAATATCAAATTAAAATAGCATTTGCACGAAGTGTATCCTTATTAGTCAATTCAAATGCCAAGTACCTTGATTATATTCCGTCCAAGACATTCGATGAGCTTAAACCAAGATCCAGGGTTTGCGAGCCAGAGAAAAAAGATAGTCACGACATGAACTTTCAACTTATTGTTAAGCTTGCGAGTGTCATTCGGCTCCAGGTACCTGTTGGTTGAATCAGGAGACCAACTGGCAACCTAAAATTATTACCACCTCAAAATTTGGTGAAAAAACCTCTGAGTGAAGTTATCCAGGCTCCAGGCAGCAAATCGCAGTGAAAAGCCGGCACTATTGTTGACAAGTATATCTCCTACTTTCGTCTGGTTGCTAATCTACTCCATGCTCTCCCTCTACTTTTCTCTCACTCCCAGCTTTTGACAATCCGCGCTAGCACCGCCATATCCACGAATCAATTCCATTATTCTCAAAGTTCTCGATTGCGACTGAAGTCATATCACAACCTTTTCAGCCATATCACGACCTGTCCACAATTTCTGGCATCCAAGACCTAACCGGAATCCTGGGGAGTCCCCGGATGCCCATGGTTATGTCCCAACAGACCATGTTACTCACTCAACCTATACCGCCGTATAAAAACAACATATATCGTTACGACGCAGACGACGCCCCTATACGCGCGCCTCCCCATGGCCTTCAGAAGATTCGTGTCCAAGAGTGGGTGAACGATCAAATCTTTTGGGATGCTCAACGCGCGGGAAATGGCTCTTTCATATTCCCCGACATTGTTGATCGATACTCAGACCCAGAGCGGGTGGTTTTGAGCGAGAAAGAATTTTACAAGACTCCTGAAGGTGTCACTCGGCTTAAGCATGAAGAAATGATGCGCATCAAGACTCGCATGGCCAAGGAATACGACTACGACGAGGACGGTGACGAGGAATCGGAGGAGGAAAGCGATGAAGAAGAAGATGAGAAATGGCCCACCGCACCTTTTCCACCTGATTTTAGGATCCAACCAGTGGTGAGTCGTCAAGTCGACTTGCTCCATCAACGTGCAAATCCAGTGATTGTACCAAAAGCACCGCTATTGAGTATAGACGCAGCACATAAAAACGAACTGCAGAGAATTCGGGAAGAGATTTCGCGGTTGCGTAAGGAGACCAATCCAGAGCTCGTGGAACGCGATCTACAACCTTTAAAAGAGAGAATCGACGTTGCGACTGGATATCGTCGAGAAATTGATATACTACTGGCGTCGGGCGAGTATCAAGAGGCAATCTTCAAGATCAATCAACGAGCGAGCCCATATACGTGGTATAAACCCACTGCAGTCTCCGAAGAAATGATGATGCTGCTGCATCCTGGACACTTGGTGACTGCCTCTGCTCTCGCCGAGAGCCTGGTAGAAGACTTGGAATGGCTCAACATCTCCCTTCCGGCAATGCGCAATCAAGACGTTCGAACAGAAAACATCACTCTCTGGTATGAGTGCTTTCTTGCCTTGGTGATTCGGCACAATATCGCCGATATGGAGCCTATTGCACAGCTACAACATGACTCAAGCCGACTTGATACTATTTTGCTTGAGGTCAGCTGCATCGCCTCGGCAAAAATTCGACTTCGTAAAGTTCAGAAGACGAAACGGGCCAAGCGGGAGCATGATTCGAAGGAGCATCATCGAATTGAACAGAGCCAGATGCAAGATGGTATACAATCAACGAACAAAGAAAACATTGCACCCCTGGGCTCGTATGCTTCCGGCGACATACTGATGCCAATGCGCAACACCACCGCTCTACCCCTACGAGAACTGAAGAATGCGGAGAAGCGTCCCATGGGCATTGATAAGGCTCGTACTATCAACGGAATCAAGACGACTCTTCTATATGCGAACTATACTGCCCTCAAAGAGAACGCTCCGTCAGCCGAGAGCAACACCAAAACGACCCTTCGGCCGAGCTTGAAGCCACGTGCGACATCCCGCTTGATATCAGCCTTTAAAAACAAAGGAAAACATGTCTGAGGTCACGAATATGTTTGGTATAAGTTGACGTCTGTATTTATCAATGGATGTTCTCATTATCATCAGGCGGTGTCGGATTCAAGGTGAAGAGTAGGCCTCCGCTAGTTCATGATGTCTGACATGCGACGGTGTGCAGTTGTTGTATGCATTTATTGTTGGTAACCTTTGTAAAATACGGGAGGCATGAAGCTATGATACGGCGATGCAGATATTATATATAGAGAATAAACTTTAATATTGGGATTGCTTGCTGTGTCTTGCTGCATTGAAAAGAGATGAAGTTGTGCCTCATAAGGCTGCCAAGACAAGGCTGAGATATATCATTGGCTGGCTTAAAGAAGCAGGGATGAAGCTCAACCAGGTGCACGGTCCAAATACTGAATAATCTAACGTCAATTCTGCGCTCAAGAAAATCATACAATTGTCAATTTCCTTAACATCTATAAGTTGACACAAAGATTTACCTGGCCTGACGCATCTTAGTGACCATGCAGACCTCACTGACACGCCAAGTTTTCCGGCGCATTCTCGCCAATGAATCTATCCTCCATCGCGATCTCCGCATTCGCCATCGATACCGTCCACTTTATGCATCGATATCACGAAGCGCTTCAGTGCAACACAGCCAGCGAAGATACTTATTCGAATCCCTCCGAACGAAAACGTCATCCCTAGCATTAAGCCGAGAAGAAATCAACCTCCGGCGTCATATCAAAGCTTTGGAAGAAGCTAGGATGTACCTCACAATCAACTATCGAACAGCCCCAAAAAAAGACCTCGCCAAATCGTTCGTTACTTTTCTACGCGAGTGCGAAGCCTCGCAAGAACTGGTCACCGACTTTCACACGGGCATATTACTCAAGGTCTTCCAGTTCTTGAAAAGCGATGAATTAGGCGATGTTGCTGTCACGGTTGAGGATGCTCAATTAGCATTGACTGCAATGTCGAATTTTGACTATGGAAAGTCAGATAGTGGTTTGACGCGTAACAACCCTGTCTTTCAGGATTCTTATTGGATTTTGGCCAACCAACTCTCACAATTCATCCGAAAGACTGACGTGGACGGGAAAGTTGACCATGATCGGGTCACTGCACAGGAAGTGCTGTGCTACGTACAATCTGGTTATAGCAATATTGCACATTCTCTTATGCCAGGTGTTCGGGATCTGGCCTGCTGGAAGGCATTCGTTCGTTCTCAGTATAATCATCCTGAGGGACTAACGGAGGCATGGGCTACATTTCTGGCGACAGAAACCACACCAAATGACTCGCTGTTGGCTATCTTTACGCAAGGATTTGTTGCAATTGGAAACCCAGAGCTGGCTAAGCAAGTAATTGAACACCCTTTGTTCTTGACTTCAGAAAACTGTTCTTTGAGGCCAGCCGCGGATGTGCTGTCAGCTTGTAGTCAAACGAAAGACGAGACGATCGCTAGAAGCGTTATTTCAAAGGTTGATAAACTTTTGTCGGACAGGGAGACTCAAAACTCGGAAATTGGAGACAGAAAGGCATGGTTCGACACTCTCGTTCTCTTCGAGACCTCTGGTAAACTGCGAGCAGCAGCTAAAGCGACTGTTGAACGACTTCAAGCTCAAGGTTATGAACCAGACATTGAGACCATCAATATTTTGGTGCAGAATGCCTACAAGACCAAAAGCCCGGCTTTGGCCAGCGACTATCTGGAGCTTGCCGAGAGTCTGGACATTCGCCCAAATGGTTACACCTTGCTTCCACGAGTGGAGTTTCAGCTTCAAACCGGCGATCTCGATGGTGCATTGAAGACGTGGGATCATATTCTTTACGAACTAGAGCCGCTTGATGTAAATGACATGCCAGCGCCCATGGAAATATTTCTTCGCGCTCTATCTCGTGCGGGAAATCCGAACCCGGTTGCTTTCGATGAGCTGATGGATAATCACGGTCGATATACTCGACGCTTCCAACCTGAGACTTTGGTCGAAATAGTTGAGTATTACCTACGCGGCGAGGATTATGAATCTGCAATTCTTGTAATCAAAAAGCACAGTCTCAACTACACCGCTGCTGGTAGGCGACTAGTTGTGGATAGACTGGTTGATGTTGCCAAAGATCCCGAGGTTTCCAAGGAAACCAGCTGGACCGCTTACACTATAATCCGGGCTCTATTTGTGGAAACTTCACGCCACACTCGTGAGCAGCTAATGCAAGAATTTATCCGGCGCGAGTCACCGGAGCGAGCACTTCAAGTCTTCAATGCCATGAGGGAACACTGGATGGACGAGGTCAAGCCGACGGAGGAGACATATCTCATAGCACTAGAAGGACTTCATACCAACCCAAGCGCTGTGAACATGGTTTGGAATCAACTGAAGATTGATACACGAGTTGACCCATCTACAAAACTGTGGAACACGATGATGCGTGTTTTTGCGAAGGTTGGCTGGGACGAAGCCAGGGGTGCTGTACGATTCTGGGACGAGCTTTTTGAGATGAAAGAAGGACCAAATGAAGATAGTGCGGTGGCGGTTCTTCAAGCTTGCGGCAGGTCCAGTGTTGGTCAAGAGCAAACAAAAGAGGTTTGGAGAACGGTGCAAGAGAACATTGTGCCTGTTACTGAACGCATCCTTGGGACATATATCGGTAGTCTCGTCCAGACAGATCAGTTTGAAGAGGCTCAAGAAGCTCTAAAAGATGGTGTTGCATATGGAATTGATGAGAGCGAAAGGTAAGATGACTCCAAGCGATGAATTGAGAGAGTCTAATTTCATCGCAGTCTCCATGCTACTTACAATGCTGGGGTCACAGCCGTGACGCGACTGAAACTAGGCTGGTGGATTCAGGAGAGCTATCCAGAGTTCTGGAGCTCACCAGATGCCGAAAAGATCAAGTCTGCCATGATAAGCGACAGAGCAACGCTTAAAGAAAGCGATGTCCTTGAGGGGCTTGAAAATCTGGATAAATATCCTGTTGACCTATCTGAGAGCCATGACCCTGCAATACAAGGACGGCTTTGAACATCAGATGCTGCCAGCGACGCCATCAACTATTGAACAGCTCCATCCAAGTAAATCCCATGCAGCGAGAATGCTAAGAGAAAATGCAGATCTTGAGATTGGGACGGGTAGGGCAAGTCAGATCAAGATCTGGCTACCCGTGTCGGCCGCCGTCCCTTGTCTTACGTCGTATTTGGGGCACAACAGCAAATCGTGGTAAGGACTCCAGGAAGCAAATATTCATTCTCTCTCGAAATCTATCCATCTGATTGCGGACTCAGGAAGATCAAGACGCCTCATAAAACTACCCAATGGAGTATGGCATGCGATGAAGCACAGACCTAACAGCAAGCCCTTGCTTTTAATGATACGTCGAATTTTTTAGAGATCCTGCAATCTGAACAGAAGGTTATATCGTATCAAGAACGCAGAGCGACGTGCCTCGTCCTTGTGCTTGCCACATAACATATTTGGTCAGATTATCCTCCAGAAAGCACGTCGACTAGTTACAAATCAGAACGCTGATTATTACACCTGGGATTCGGCGATCATGGACCGAACCATAGGGCCCGGGCCATGTCTGGTTGGATCCTTGGACTATCCTTGGACTAACCATGGATGCTCTTCTCTTTCATATACAAATTATATGGCCACCGACTTCCGATCTATATAGGACAGGACCATGTAGAACGCCGGTTCCTGAAGTACTTATTTAAACAAAATAAAGCAATCTTCTATCTTTTTGTTTCGATTTCGGCCCTTCTTGATTTCAATAACGCATTCGTTTAAAAAGCAACAATGAAGTACTCCGTAGGTATACTGCTGAGTGCGGCCTCATCGGTCGTCGCCCAGTCTGCCCCTGTGATCGGCAAAGGTCAAACAGGGCCACTCAAAGTTGGCTATTTCGAGGAGCCAGGTCTTCCCAAACACACTGTGTACATGCCAATTGACCCACCCGCTGGTACTAAACTCCCAATTTTGATCTGGGGAAATGGAGCATGCTCTGGAAATGGTGAGATATGTCAACTTGCTCACTGAATACATTGCTGACGGGAGATGTAGGAACACTATTCGGAAAGACTCTGCTCGAATCAGCATCGTATGGCATCTTTTCTATTGCGATGGGAACCCCCAAGGGAGGTAGCTCTACTTCTGGAATGAATTCCGACAAATCGCCTCTCCAGGAACAAGCGCTTGAATGGATTGAAAAGAACGCTGGTGTTGGAAAGTACGCCAACTTAGATAAGACTCGGGTCGCAGCCGCCGGTCAGTCTTGTGGTGGTCTCGAAACGTAAGCAACGACGGTTAAAAAATCCGCTACGTGATCTGTTATTGACTCATTGGCAGCATTCGCGTATGGGAGCATCCACTTGTCAAGCTAATCGGCGTCTTCAACTCTGGCGAGCTCAACGTCTCCAAACTAACGCTCAAAATCACCAAGCCAGTCTTCTATTTTCTCGGTGGTGAATCAGACATTGCATACAAAAACGTTAGACTTCCCCGTATTTTTATTGAGTAGATTTCTAACTTGTACCAGGGCGAGCGTGACTACAAGCAACTGCCAGCTACAACTCCTCGCTGGAAGGGTAATCTTCCCGTCGGCCACATGGCGACATGGTCTCAAGTCAACAGCGGAAAGTTTGGCAAGGCGATGCGTCTCTGGCTTGACTGGCAGTTGCGTGGAAATGAGGAGAGTAGTGACTTCTTCCTCAAGGGCGGTGCTAAGGCTGATGGATGGACGGTCGAGATGGCTGCGATGGAATCTTTGCCAAAGGTTACACCGATTCAGAGTTGCAAGGTCGGCACTGCTTGTTGAGTGGCAGCTGGGTTGATTTCTTCCCCTTGTGAGTGCAGCTAGAATGAAAATTGGAAATGATGACCATCCTGAAACCGGTAGAGTAGCTTCAATCTCCATGCTGGCACACAAGACTTATGTTCTTCCGTGAATTGTGAGGCCTGAAAGAACAAAGTAGTTGATATCTGCTCGTTCGACGGGATTTAGAGAAATATTTCTGGTTAGATCTAGCGTGTGCGAGGTGGAAGATTCCATCTGGCACGATTGTCGTAACCTGTGAATGTATCCAGCACTGTTTCAACTCTATCGCCCAGGTCTGTGGTAACCTTGACGTTCTTAAAATGCTGCGCGTACACGAGATCGCAGCCACTGTTACGCAGACACCAGCTAGGCAGCACATCGAAGTGTAATGCAAGACGTGTCGAGGAAAACCTGCTCTTGATCTTTTGCAACAGCTCCAGTAGTTTCTGTCGTTGTGATGCATGGTAGATGCTTACATCGTCAGGTGTGTGCCCCGATGGTGCTAAACGAATGGAAATCGATTTGATCAGCGCCAGATATACAGGTTTAACAGTGTCAATCTGCTCTGATATTGTCGTCATTGTGCCTTCACATACGAATTTGTTTTGGCCATAGAATAACTCGGATGCTAGTCGTCGTACGGTTGAATTGACAGCAAACAAAGGCGATGTCCGAGGAGGACTGCACTGGCAGGCAGTTGAGTATGAGACCCATTGCGGGTCGAGATTTATGCTTCGACAGAAGCATTGGTCTGCCGAACAAAATCCGCAGCAGGAATAGGATTTGTCGGCCAGAGCATATAGTGGATAACTTTTCGGGGCGCAGACCAATGTGCAGTGTGATAGAACCACTGTTTGAATCTCGGTGGGCAATCTTTCGAACGGGAAAGAGCCACCTTTACTGAATGTCGTAGATGGCTTTCTCGGTGAAGTGAGCCTCTGTCCGTATGCCTTGAAAATGTTCATGACCTCTTCAAGCGTTCCATGAATAGCAGCCTTTTGCAGGGACATTGTGAGAGAAGTCCCACCCTCCAATCGAACACCGGCAAGGGGCGGGAAAGTTTTCAGTGACGAAAGGAGCTTTTCAATTTCCCACAGTGTATTGTGTTCTCCAAAGTTTATCTTTAGTTCAATACACTGCAATCTCTCATGATGATGTAGTTTTTCTGAGAGAAACGTGCAGATTTCAGACCACCATTGATGCATTTGGTCACAGTGACATGCATCGTTTCCACAATGATGGAAACACAATTCCAGATCTCGTAGGCGAAGCCATACATGCGGTGGTAATACGTTGAGACAACAGACGGTCCTGTTACCTGTGAGTACCCGAAGGCTGTCTGGTTGATCTTGGTGAACCGGTTGACGGTGGAGGGCATGGCAGTAGGCATCTCCGGTAGTGGCCATCCTCACAGTTGGAGATTGTAAGCGTCTGGATATGTTGTAAGATTCCGAGTGGTAGATCCTGAGGTACTTGTAATTTGTGGAAGACAATTGCTCGCAGACACGACCACAGATAGGTATCGGAATTGTTGTTTACAAGTACCTTAGTGCAAGGAGGACTTTTTCTAGGCACCCATAGTTTCAATCATACTCGAAGTTCTGTTGGGTCAATGGAGAGGGTCGGCATTCAGCTCGTCCTGTTTCCGTCAGGCTCGGATCTTGCCATTATTAGGTATTTTATACTCTGACAAAAATCTAACATTTGGCCTAATGTACTACGACAGCGCCTTTTGTGGGAATATATAGTTATAGTCAATTTTAGTCAGTATTGATAGCTAGTTCCCGATCCCTTTATAAGTAAAGTCTTGAAATATAAGCTACTCTAGTAAGCTTCTAATAATCCAAAGGGGTTGCCCAGTTCGCTGGAGTCCGACATTAATCTCACAAAATTCAGGATTCAGCTACCGACCCTCTCCAATAGTCGCCCACAGTACCAGAGCTCAGTTCCAGTCTGCCAAAAGCTAGTGCCGAAAGTCGCTAGTGATTAGCTTTATGAGTTGCGCTCCAGAGTTAGTATGGGCCATTCAAAGATTGCCGCACATAGAAGCAACAGGCGCTGCATAATTAGGGGTATCAAATTTGATTTTGCCACGGCTAACAGCAAGTACCTGGTATCTCAATCACCCTCTGTAAGCAGAGAGCTATCCCATTCAGATAATGCGATGCGATCGCTTGTACAGTCAAAACATCAGCCTCCCTTACGCGGTAACGCAGGAACCGGTCGGTTTCCGCCCGGCACAGGTGTATTCGCACCACTATTCGCATTACTGCCCACATGACCACCCTTTTTCTTCGCATAGAAGCCCTCCAGCACTCGCTTAATCTGGCTTTCCGCCGCCTGCTTATCCTTTGGCGCACGGCAATCCTCAACAGCGTATGGAGGATTCACGACAACAGCATCGTTGACCACAATTTGCTGGTTATTCCAACGGACTGGGAGACTATGAGATTTGTTAGCTAGTTGTGCCATCGTTACCGCAGAGATGGGGAGGTGAAATCTCTTACGTCCGGCGGAACCAGTCAAAGACTTCTTGCGCTTCTTTGCTCACCCCTTTGCCGCGCGAGCTGTCATATTCTTTCATCTTACGAATCGTATCTTCCTCGCGGGCGCGCAGGGCGTCCATTTCGGGACGGCTGATGGTGGGTGTGGCGTCGGTGGAGGGGGTGGTGTCGTTGATGGATAGGATTTGGTAGCTGGCGACTTGTGCGACGGGGATAACGTGGAAATCGCCTGGCGCATTCGCGGCAGCAGTGTTAATGACGAGCAAGTTCGTAATTGGGCAGGCGGTGAAGAGGAGTCCCTCGAGAGAAGTAGCGTTTGGTTGGGAGGTTGTGAGGCGGATGCTAGCGACATATTAGTTTGATAGGAGTGGTGTCGTGACTTTGGAACTTACCGGCCTCCAATGGCCTTAGGCAAGGCAGCGTCGAGCTCAGTCATGCTTTGAGGTGCACCCAATCCGCCCGTAGCGCCAGCTTTTGGAGTTGCGACGCGGCCAACTACCGAATTGCGCTTTTGGTCCATCGTCTTGGGTCAGCCTTGGTGTTTTGGAAGCAGTATTCGTATCTATCGGAATGTTCGAGGACGATTTTGGCCCAATGCTTCGTTCTACAGCAACAGCTGTCACACCCCGTTCTGCTTCGTGCTCTTGCTCTTGCTCTTGCTCTTACTTCTCGAAACAGCCCCCGAGCGACGGATGGGCGCGTAACTTTTATCCACGCATGCACGCGAGCAGCAGGTAATAGATGGCAGGTCCCAAATAGACACCTGGTAATGCTGCCCCAGAAATTGTTGTTCACACAGCACCGCCAAGGAGAGACAAGAAGGGGAAAGAGGAGGGAGAAGTGTTCAAGAGGAGGAGATGATGTTGCGTCGCTCTGTAGGGCGATCAGATGCAAACGGGGAGTTCAAGTTGTTCCCAATTCAGAGACCAGGGTCCTGCTGTGTCAGCGGGCGCTAGGGTGGTAATATGTTTTGTCTAACCTTTTTGAGACAAGCTCGAAATATAGGAGTATCCAAGTCGATGGACACTTGAAATCTAAACGCAGTCTTTGGGGTAAACCACCTTTGTAGGAAGTTTATGGATTGTGTTCAATACTGGAGATCTAGCGGTTTACATAGGGTCTAAAGGAGTCAATAGGGGCCGAAATTAAAGGCTACCACAGAGACCAGACGATTTCTTTCGCATGGCACTCAATTCACATCACAGTCTCAAAATCATCATAAACAGCAATCAAATTATTTCTATCTCCCATTTGCCTTCCCATCCAGCACTCCTCACAACCGACCCTTGATCTTATTTTTATCGTCGACCGTACTGGCGCCAGGGCGATCGAGATCCGTTCTATAGAGGCCATCGACTATCTAACACAGAAAAGAATGAGGGCCTGCACATAAAACGGAAACGAAGCAAATGAATGCTCGGAAAGAGCTAGGGAAAAAAGGTAAAAGGGTGACCAAAAGAATTGTTTCGTTTTCAAGCAACATACATGTTGTTTTATGACAGCAGACTTTTCTTCTTTTTTTATGGCAACTTAAGCATTGTAGGTACTCGCGCTTACCTCACCACCACGACCGGTCCAGTTGACTAGAGACGAATTATTAGCTCTGTGTTGCTATATGATGGAGGGCTAGGTGAACTTACCGTGAATATGTTTGCCTTCTGGATACTTTTCGTTGGCGGCTTCTGGCTTGACGAGGAAGGTGTGGGCGCCGAAGTAATCACGTTGAGCTTGTAGAAGGTTGGCAGGCAAATCAGCAGTGCGGTATCCGTCGTAGAAAGACAACGCAGTGCTGAAAGCTGGCAGTGGAATACCCCAGATTGCGGCCTTGGAGACAACGTCACGCCAGCCTGGCTGAGCCTTGTTAATGGCGTCAGTGAAGAACTTGTCGAACAGTAGGTTCTCAAGATCTGGGTTAGAACGGTATGCCTTGGTGATGTCCTTGAGGAAGACAGAGCGGATGATACAGCCTCCACGCCACATGAGTGCGATTTCTGGCTTGTTGAGCTTCCACTTGTACTCCTTGGCCGCGTCCTGGATCAACATGAAGCCTTGGGCATATGAGATGATCTTGGATGCGTAGAGAGCTTGCTCGAGGTTGTCGAGGAATTCTTGTTTGTCACCGGTGAAGTTGGGTGTAGGGCCGGAGAGAATCTTGGAGGCGCGTACACGTTCTGGCTTGACGGAGCTTAGGCAGCGGGCGAAGACGGCTTCTCCGATCAGGGTGACTGGCATACCGAGATCGAGGGCGTTGATGGCTGTCCACTGTCAAGCTGTTAGGCCAGTTCCCGAACCTAGTTGTAATACTTACCTTGCCGGTACCCTTTTGTCCAGCGGAATCGAGGATCTTCTCGAGAAGGGGCTAAAAAGAGTCAGTGATGTCAAAATCAGTAGGTTCAAAGCTGCGCCTTGCCTTGCCATCGTCATCATTAAAGTACATCTGTTTTATGATTAGTATCGGTATCCGAAGAGTTATTCTGGGTCGCTTACGATGTCGCGGGTAATCTCAATCAGGAAAGAGTCTAGCACACCCTTGTTCCATTTGGTAAAGACATCTCCCATCTCCTTGTTGGACAAGCCTAGACCACGCTTCATGATATCATAGGCCTGAAATGATTAGTAACCGAGTTATTCTGATTATGGGATCAGTACTTCGGAAATGAGTTGCATGTCACCGTATTCGATACCGTTGTGGACCATCTTGACGTAGTGGCCAGCACCATCTGAGACTTTGTTAGCAATCGTCAAAGCACATTTGACATCATGACTAACCATCGCCGACCCATTGACAGCAAGGCTCGCCGTCGCTCTTTGCAGAGATGGACTGGAGAACATCCTTGACATATGGCCATGCCTCCTCATTACCACCTGGCATAATCGAAGGGCCATAACGAGCACCTTCCTCACCACCAGAAACACCAGTTCCTACAAAGCGGAAGCCTTTTCCCGCAAGGTATTGGGCGCGTCGGTTAGAGTCGGGAAAGTGAGAGTTGCCGCCATCGATGATAATGTCGCCAGGCTCAGCTCCACCCTCTGTCTGCAGTTAGCATGCTTGTCTTTGAGTAGTCGGATTAGTCATGCTATACCAGTGATGATATGCTCAATAAAGTCGTCAACGGCTTGGCCGGCTTGGACGAGCATCATCATTCGTCGGGGCTTCTTGAGGTTTTGGACAAACTCCTTGATGGAGTGTACACCAATGATGGATTTGCCTTTGGCCTCGTTTTCTATGAAGCGGTCGACTTTGGCGACGGTTCGGTTGAATGCAATAACAGTGAAGCCGTGGTCAGCCATGTTGAGGATTAGATTCTGACCCATGACGGCGAGGCCAATGAGGCCAAAGTCTCCTCTGAGCTAGTGTTAGCATTGTAATGTATGATTGAGCTCTGGTTTGTGCTTGGTGAAGCTCCAAGCATATTTTCATGAGCCAATGTGTCCGCGCCTTGAAGCTCACGAGCTTTTGAGCGGATAATGCGAGGCTCGGAGGAGGCGGAGACATGGTGGGGTAGCTTACTTTGGTTCAGCCATGATTACGAAATGTGTTGTTGCTGGTTGGAGGCTATATAGGTATCTCTCAAGGAAGAGATAGGTTTAGGAAGGGAATGAGTTGGTAAATGACGAAGACGACGAAGAGGGAGAAGAAGAGGTGGGTAAAGCAGCCGAAGAAATATGGGGCAGATATTTTGACGGCAGCAAAGCAAGCAGAGAGTGGGGTGTTTGAGGATGGATCAATTGATGACAGACGAGCACCAAGGAGATGCTTGCTTATGATTTGCCTTGCTAAAGGCCGCGGAAGCTGCTGTAGGCTGTAGCTAGCCGTCAGTGAGAAGCTTGAGTGGTTAATTCCATACAATTGTTTCTTTATCAGCCTTTTCCGCTTGCAAGTGCATATTCCTGGCTGCTTCACGGTCTAGCATTGGACAATACCATAACACATTGGAGGGAACATGTGTGTAAGCATTATGACCTGGATTGCTAGCTTAACTGCTACTAAAAGACAGTCGAATTTGATAGATTACGAATCATTTCTTCCTCCGGCCTACCAGTTCCTTGATAGCATAAGAGACGAGTACCAGCAGTGACAAGAAGTAAGTTGGTGTGTTCTCGATTCTCAATGCTCAAGAGATCAACGATGAATTCAATGTTGAATGTTTGGAAACAAATGCCCCTCATTTTCCCCGCGGTTTCCGGCTGGCCGCAAGGCTGTCACCAGTGACCAGCCCAGAAAAAGCAAAAACATCAACATGCCAGCGACATCAATATATCCTCAAATTGCGTCCTCGGATAAACAAATGATTACTTCTATGCCATACATGGACGTATTAGCGGCTTGAGAGGGAAGTGAGCCTGACAAATATCCAGGACGCGCCGCTGGCCTGTAACTTTGGATGCTGTAGCTCTTGATATGAACTGTACGTCCGTTTCCTCGTAGCTGACGGACATTTCACGATGGTCGCCATGATATAAGCCGAAAATAGCAGTTTGAATGAAGTGTGACAAAAGACTCTTGGTGTTGTCGTTAAGGTCAAAATTTTAAGGAGTCAAAGCTTGATGAGATGAGCCTGGTCACCTGACCAGCCTTGGCATTTCTTTCACCAAACTTGTCACTTGATTTCCTCAACAACTTTCTCTTAAACCGTCAACTACCACAACCTCATCAGAATCACAATCCCCTTCAAGCTGAGCCTGTCTCATACAATACTTCTCTGTGCTGTCTTGGTCAATCTGCAGACACTGTACGCGAACTAGACCTGCTTCGTCGGCTACGTAAGTTTCACCCTTTTAAGCTTCCCGACATCTGTGCCTTGTCGCTCTCCTCCCATATCCAATATGTCTCACTATCCAAACCCTCCACCGCTGAACAAAAATTCTCAGTCGACATCGACTCATCCATCACTACCCGCCCGCCCTCCTGCGCCAGCAAACCCTCTTCCGGCATATAAAAATGGAAATACAAATGGTGGCGGTCGCGGTGGCTATGCGTCCTCCATGAGCTTTATGCCTCGCTCCGTTGCGACTCAACCAGCCGCTTCAGGATGGCAACAACAATATACACCGGCCGTTTCAGCGAATCCAGTACCCTCAACTGGTTACCAACAATCTGGCTATACAGGACAATACTACGCTCAGCCATCCATGGGCGCATATCCACAACCTGGTGCCTATGCATCGCCGCCACAAGCTACAGGCCCATATGCCGCTCCAGATCCAGATCTTGACGCACAAATCGCGCAATGGCAAAGTGCATACGTTTCCAAGGACGACCCAAATGCGCCGAAGAATGGGGTGGCAGCAGGAGGCAATGCGAATTACACCCCACTAGGCCCTCGCCCGTCAGGTAACATTGATGTTGGGAATGCAACGGCTCCTGACTCTGGTGTTGCGGCAGTCGTGTCTGGTGCTGATGGGACTCAAAAGACTGTTGTGCGAAGTGGAGGCGGCAAGACATGGCAGGATCCATCACTTCTTGAATGGGATCCAGCGCATCCGCGTCTATTCATTGGCAATCTCGCTGGCGAAGTTACGGATGACTCATTGCTCAAAGCCTTTTCTCAATACTCGTCGGTCCAAAAAGCAAAAGTCATTCGCGACAAAAGAAGCTCGAAGAGTAAAGGATTTGGATTTGTGAGCTTCCGCAACAGTGACGATTATTTCCAGGCTGCCAAAGACATGAACGGCAAATATATTGGTAGTCATCCTGTACTGATCAAACGTAGCACTACCGAGATCAAGTCCGTCGTCCCAGATGCGTCCAAGGGCAAGAAAGGCAGTGGCGGTGGTCGTTACTTGGGAGCCAATACCAACTCTGGAGTACATAAGAAACAGAAGAAAAAAGGTGGATTGAAGCTTCTTGGTTGAAAAAACAGAAAAGATTGGCATGCTATCGGAAGCCAACCGGCTGCTTGTTGAAATCCAGTGTATACAATTAGGCAACGCATTCTGGATACTTCGCCATGTGAGCTCTCTCAACTTTCGTGGACCAGCAAATGCCCAATACGACGACCTACAACCACGTGCTGCAGAATGGAGCGAGAACCTACGACAACTGATCAGGTAGTAGGTTCTCAATAACAGTTGGCCATCGAGTTAGTGCAGGAAAGGTCTCCAAGAAGAAGCGCCGCCTTGAAAGGCGGTTCGCGAAAAATATGGCATCGAGTGTGGAGAATTGCAAAAGAATAGATCACTTATCATGAATCAATACCAATTATTCACTCATATTCCATTCCAAACCTACCATGACATTGTAGATGAACACAGAGTAAAGAGTTATTGCTGGGAGATTGCTTCAGAAAGCGCCTGCAATATATCCATGAGTGAGATTTAGGCTCGAATTTGCGTATTAAAGGCCGGGTGTGGTTAAAGTCAACTGGTATGCAGTGCTTGGCAGCTTACATAAGGTCCCCTCTCCAAAGTAGGTAGACTGGGAGCTTCAACACCACTCGTTCTCGCTGCTCTACCGCAACCACAACTCGTTCACACCCACCACTCTCCATTCTTCCACCTGCCCTTGCTCCTACCTGTGCTCCTCCTATCAGTCAGGACTCTTCAGATTATGCTCTCTCCGATCGTTGTAAATCCTCCTCGCTGCGATACACAGTACTAACAATCACAACTTGGGTTGGCGAGCTGAACTTGCCGCTTCCTCAAAGCGCCAGTCACCACAACATCATGCCTGCCAACCCATTCCGACCCGACTCTATCGACCAGCAATCTCGTGCCTCGACTCCTCCCCCAATAGCTCATGCTATCGAATTCCTGCCAAACTCGAAGATCATACAGTCAATTGCCGATTCGCTTTCCCTACCCCGCGCGTCGTCAATCTCCGATCAACCGTTCCAAACTCGAAATGCACGTCGCCGACCCGCTACACGTCGCCCTCGAGCTTCCAATACCAATACGGCCGGCCAGAGGCCTCCGCCTATCAATGCCTGGCATCAAAGTCGTCACAGCATCTCAACGGTTCCACTCTCGCCAATAGATACCCTCGCAGCCGTTGCAACTGCGGAAAGTTCTGCAAACTCCGAACGACCTTCCAAGCGCGCCCGCTCTGAGCTCTTGCCATCCCCGCATCAGTTCCAGTATCACTTCTCCTCTGGCTCTTCGCGGCCAGCGACAAGCTACCTACCGTCGGGGTTATGGGGTGGTAATGTGGAAGGCGCGATTGAGACCACTTTGTCTCAACAATCGCCAAATACCTCGTACAACGCGTCAGAGCTGCAAGTCGCGGAAGGTCTTCTGAATCTGTTTCGAAGCAATGGGCAGTCTTCGCCTACAGGGAGCTCAATCCATCCCACACCACAACTTGATGCTGCCCGAACCCCAAACGAATCTGCGGCGGGTAGTATATGGAGCAGATCCATCCCATACGCGCCGCTCAACACGAACGAGGAGTCACAAGATCGATATTATCAGGCATCCTCTCTAGATACCCACCTAATGGCACCGAATCTTCCTGCTGAAGGTACCTCGACATTTCAACCATCATCTGTGCAAACTCATACTCCACCCGAAGACGACGATGCGTCACCACAAAACCAGAATCCATCGGCTACAATGGCCATACCTGATATAAATGGTCTAGGCGCAGGCTCTGCGACCAGGTCCAAACTAACCAAACCGCCGCGATCTTCAAAAAAGAGGAAAGCACCAAAAGCACAAGCACGATTGCAGAACCCTTTACACTCGCCGCAAAGCCTACCGTCAGAACTTGAAGAATCGAAAGTTACACAGGGACAATCAAGTGTATCTGTCAAAGTGGACCCTGATATGTTAAACCAAGGCCTCGGAATATCCGTCGAAACGATTGATGATAGCCAAGCAACGATAGATGCTGTAGATACTATACCTTTGGTAGAAGCAAACGCGGACAAGATGGAGCTCGACGAATCAGTGCCAAATGTTTCGTTGTCTACCAAAGACGCCCAGGAAGCAGTGGACAGCCAGGCCGCCAAAATGGACGAGGAAACAAAATGCCTTGGGTGCGGATTCTTTGCCAACTCGCTGACAGGGGATAGTGTGGACTGGCTTCAATGCAATGGCTGTCAGAATTGGTTGCACTTTGCATGTGCCAACATCACCACGAAGGAAATCCAACTGATTGATAAATTTTATTGTGAAGGCTGCAAGCCAACGTTTGGCCCTAGCACTTTTGTACGCAAATCCGCCAGGGCTCGCACGAACGTGGACTACTCCAGCTTGAATGAAGGTCATTTTAGCACCGTGGAAGAAAACCATGAACACCGATACATCAAGGCATTCAAGAACGGCAACATTAAATATGTTCTCCCGGAGACATTTCCCCGGATGGCGCCAGAAGATATTACTTTGGAATACCTGGAACGTTTGCCTGCAATGACTGAACCCATTGTTGTTCCTCGCGCCCTCAATCCCAGGCCATTCCAAGAGCAGAACGTATTTTATCACTCTGAAGATGGCAGTGAACTGAAAATCCCGGAATCAGAAGAGGCAGATGATTTTGCTCAAGAACTAGTCAATGATCATGCTCAAGACAAGTTGGGCATGGTTATTCCTGAAGGACTTACTGTTCGTCGCGTCGCTGAATTACATGGGCCCAGTGCTCCCCTGAACGTTATTGATGTAAAGTCTCAAGAAGGCGACAAGGGAAAGAAATGGACTTTAGGGAGATGGGCAGACTACTACGAATCACCTGGAGACAAGCCAATTCGAAACGTCATCAGCTTGGAGGTCTCTTACTCACCTATGGGGAAACTTTTACAAAGGCCGGATGTTGTGCGGAAGCTAGATTTGCAGGATGCTGTATGGCCAGCTACAGACTTGACCCGAAAAGCTGTCAAGTACTACGTTCTCATGTCAGTCGCTGATTGCTATACGGATTTTCACATTGACTTTGGTGGATCTTCTGTGTTCTACCACGTCCTGAAGGGCAAAAAGGTCTTCTTCTTTGTTCCTCCAACGAAACAGAACTTGAAGAAGTACGAGGACTGGTGTATTTCTCCGGCACAGAACGAGACATTCTTCCCGGACCAAACCAAGGAATGCTATCGGGTTGACTTGGAGGCTGGTGATACCATGCTTATTCCTTCTGGGTGGATTCATTCGGTCTGGACTCCAGAGGATAGTCTTGTTGTTGGCGGTAATTTCTTGACGAAACTACACCTCGATATGCAATTGCGAATCAACGAACTGGAAAAGACGACAGGAGTCACGCCGCAATACCGATATCCGTCCTTCCAAAAAGTCCAGTGGTATACCATGCTGAAGTACCTGGAACTCGATCCGATTCCGGACACTGTGGAGAAGGACCTTCTTTCTGGTAACCAATTCCCACGAGATACGCCTATCTGGCAAGAGTTTGATGCCTTTGGTAAAAACTCGACACCGAATCCGGAGTTGTTCAATCACAAATACTATGCGAAATCCGAAATCGAGGGTTGGCCTGAACTGCTCAAATTCATCTTCCGAACAGTACTCATTTCTCTGGATCGATTAGAAGGAATTCCACAAAAGAGCAAGCAGGCCGTGACGCGCAGCATTCCTAAGGGATATGGCGAACCGCTTGACCTAGCTCGCAGATTTGCTTGTTGGGTTGCTTGGAAACGCGGTAACGAGAATCTTCCCGAGTGGGCATATCCTGACGCAGTGCTACCTACGAGACTCGATCAAAAAGCCGATAAACCTGCTGCCACTCCAGTTGAGCCACGCAAGTCCGAACGACGGGCTAATAGCGCCGCAGAAGCGCGTACTAGCCATCGATTGGGTCCGAAGAAGGTTGTGTGCGAAAGCTGTAGGGAGAAGAAGATCGCTTGCAAGCACGTCGACCCACAGACTCTAGCTGGTCTTGCGACAACGTCTCCTAATGGGAGTACGAGTGGTCAGCCTGGCGATGGTGTTGTCGCGAAGGTTCGTGACAAGGAATTGGTGGGCAAGTTGAGCCAAAACTCCGATGGCAAGCGACGCTGGGGTAAGGCCTGCGTGGACTGCCGGAAAAGCAAGCGCCGCTGCATTCATGATGAGACTGGCAAGATCGATCCTGACAAGCAAATGGTTCTGCTCAACTCCCGGAGCCGCCGCAAGCGCAAATCTAGCGGCGCCGCTGCTGATGAGCCGCTTGCAAAACGCCTTGCTTCCGACGCCATGGCATTCGATCCAGCACTTTTTATGGATGGCGAAGATAGCATGGACCTCGACGCCTCGGATATCTTCGACGATGATCCCACGTCCATTGAAACGTCCATCGAAGCCCATCATCCTCTCGATGCCGCAGATGACATGGACTCGACAGAAGCAGACATGCCCCTTGATCCATTCCTCACATCCGCCGCACCACCAGCTTCGCCAACACCCACACCACTGCCCAATGGATCCTCCTTACCCACCAAACAACCCATCACCAGACACATAAGCAACCCTGCCCCATCTGCATCCAAACCTGCGTCCAAAGCAGCGTCAAAACGGACGACAACCTCGCCAAGCTTCACACGCACCAAGAACACATCCTCTTCCACCGGCAAATCCACCTCCCCAACGACGGTTGGCAAAAGTGCTTCTCCAATCATCAAACAGCGGACTGCATCCCTCACACGCTTGAGTCCGGCGGTGGAATTAAGTCCCGAAGAGGAGGCGAGCTTGAAAGTCGCGCTGCAGTTGCAGGCGGAGGAGTTTGGTCTCCGTAAGAGTCGGCGGAGTTAGTTGCTCGGGCATGACCTTGGGAGACGGAGGGGACATTAGTAACGAGTCAGATGGGTGGATGTATTGACAGATGCTTCTGGCTCACGAATCGGATTTTGGTGGGTCTTTGCCTCCAGATTTTTGGTTGCAGCGGAGTTGTTTTTTTGTATCTTGTATTTCTTTTGTCATGTATTGTGGTTGGAGTTAGTGGTATGGATTGATATCCCCGGACTATGGGTATGGAAATGGGAACTTTGGGTATGGAATGGAACTTGGGTTATTGGATGCTGGTATGCATGATTTAGGTATTAGTGTATGCTTATGGTGAATTGATGAGTATTGATGCTGCTTCTGATTTTATGATTGAAGACCAAGATTGACCTGGATATGATCAGTTGTCAAGTCGCTGAACACCATGTCTGTTGCTCGTTACGGTTAGACTGCGTTGATAAACTATATGGTGTACAGAGAATATGCTTCCTAGTAGGGACGCGAACAGGGGATCGGCAAAAAAGCTTTCAGAAGAATGAGAAATGTCGAGCAACATGAGCGTTGGCTGAATCATCTGAGGCGACGACAACCAGGCTGAAAAAAGGGGTATTTCATATGGATCCATCATTCGAACCACTGACTACGATCTATCGAGAAACCAGAGCGTGGCTTACACTAGGCTCATGGATATCATAGGCCTCAAAATCTGCAAAACTTTCCCTTTTCGTGCGGCGTGTACCTCTTGCATCCTGGCACTTCATGCAACACGGCAAGCGGCACGCCCGATGTTATCCGTATGTGAATTGCCCAACACAGCCTTTTATGGCTTCATTCTATAGCAATTACTGGCGGACAATCATTTAGGAACAAGTTGAGGCCTCAGAATTGTAGGATTTGGACATTGCCGCCGGGCTGAGCCTGACCGATGGCTCAGCCTTATCGTGCTCAATGCAGCTATCCTGGCCAATCATTTCGCATGATTGTGGCCGTTAGAGTAATTGTTGCCTCGCTTTTCAAAGAGAAAACTAAAATGTTTAAATCGGCCTTTGTTGGAGACAATTGTTAAATACCTCCTTGTTGTCATATAATTCTGAGCGTTACGGTATCTACCTCCTAACTTAACTCACATCTTTTCTCCCACGTCCATCAAAACCAAAGCAACTGCAGTCATGGGCGACATGAGACCTACAATGGACAACATGGCTGATCCAATTCTGTTGGAGAAAATTGACAAGCTCTTCGCAACTGGGGTTGGCGAGCACATTGCACTTCCTCAGATTGTAGTCGTTGGCGATCAGTCAAGCGGCAAGAGTTCCGTCCTCGAAGGACTCACTGGTCTTCCCTTTCCCCGTGATAGCGGACTATGCACCCGGTTTGCTACTCAGATCACATTCCGCCGGGCTCCCACCAAAATGATCACTGTTTCGATTATTCCTTCCCGTGGCAGCAGCGAGCAACATCAGGAAGAGGTCAAAAATTGGTCCAAGGCCGATTTGGAGGAGTTGGCTCCTGCAAAGTTCGCACAGATTATGCAAGAGGTAAGTGCCGACAGAACCTGTAAGCGGCTATCTAGTCTTCTTTTGCTCATCGCATTTGGTGTATACAGGTACATGAAGTCATGGGCCTTGGACACGGCGACCAAAAGGGCACTCATGGCACCTTCTCTGAGGACGTTCTGTGTCTCGAGATCTGCGGCCCTACGGAGCAGTTGTTTTCTGTTATCGACGTTCCTGGCATCTTCCGCAAAACCACTGCTGGTGAGACAACGAAGCAAGATCAGGAGACTGTTCTAGCCATGGTCAAACGATATATGGCGAACCCTCGATCTATCATGCTTACAGTCGTCCCCGCCAATGTCGATATCGCCACACAAGAGATTCTTACAATGGCGGAAGAAGTTGATGAAGAGGGTGTTCGAACTCTTGGAGTTTTGACAAAGCCAGATCTGGTCGATTCTGGCGCTGAGAAATCAGTCATGGAACTTGTCAAAGGCGTCCGACATAAGCTCGAAATGGGCTGGTACATTCTTCGCAATCCTGGCCAAAAGGACATAGAAGATGGAACGAGCGATCGGGTTGACATTGAGAGGAGCTTTTTCCGGGATCGAGCTCCTTGGAACACTTTGGACAAAGATAGAGTTGGCGTGGAGGCACTGCAAGTTCGATTGCAAGAAGTTCTCGCCGACAAAATTCGCAGTGAATTTCCTAAGGTATGTTGAGAATACTGAAAGTATTCTTGTTGCTTACAGTCACTGCAGGTCAAATCCGAGATCCATAAAATGCTCAAAAAGGCAAACGATGAACACGAGGAGCTTGGCGGAGAAAGAGAGACTGCCGCCCAGCAAATCCATTATCTTATGAAAATCAGCATGGCCTTCCAGAAAGTTGTGAACTCTGCTCTTTCTGCGAATTATGTAGGCAGTGATTGGTTTGATCAATTTCCGAATTTGCGTTTCGCGACAGACATTGTCAATCGCAATGAAGTCGTGGCGACAATCCTTGGATGCCATGGCCATTCATACCAATTCAAAAACGATTCGAAAACTGACCAAAAGTCTGTCGAGACTACTGGAGATGAACCGAAAGAGCTTGCGACCAAGAAAGTCGTTCTGCGCTTCCACGATAACTTTGATGAGCTGGATGAGTTAGCTGCCGACACTATCTCCATACCAAACGAGCCTGCCCGCGATATCATACCATGGCTTACCAACGTCTACAAAGGCTCTCGAGGATTCGAGCTGGGCACGTTCGATAGCTCACTTCTAGCGATGACAATGAAGACACAATCATCCAATTGGGAAGCTATCGCGATGGGCTACATCAAAGACGTCATCAGCATGGCGCATAGGTTCATTAAGACTCTGTTGGGCTTAGTTTGCCCAGATCGACGTGTCCAAGATGGACTACTCTCAGTTCTTATGGATGGGCTATTCCCGAGGTATCAGAAGGCGTTGGAAAATGTACGTTTCCTGCTGCATGTTGAGAGGAGAGGCACTCCCGCGACACTGAACCACTACTTCAACGACAATTTGCAGAAGAGGTAAGTAAACTCCGAACAAGCTTAACCAGTATATCTGAACTGACTGGTAACCACCTGCAGTCGCCAAAAGCGTGTTCGTGCAAGTGTTGAAGGAAAATCATTCACAAGCGACACCCACGGTGGAGGCCCGCTTGTGCGTATCGAAGACATTGTGGAGACTCGATCTATGTCCAACGTTCAGCATGTTGTGCAAGAAGTCCACGACATCCTCGAGTCTTACTACAAGGTTGCTCGCAAGCGTTTCACAGATAATCTGTGCATGCAAGCTGCGGATTACTATTTGGTCACAGGTAAGTTCACAAGCAAATTTGAAGTCTTTGGACTTTGATCGTCAGGTTAGCTAACAGATTCCAGGTCCAGAGTCGCCTTTAAGGTTGTTCTCTCCGGAGTTCGTCGCCGGCTTGAAGGAGGACCAGTTAATGGAGATTGCAGGTGAAGACAATGCTTTGCGAAGAAAACGAAAGGCTCTCGTTAAGAAGATCCTGGATCTTGAAGCAGGGAAGAAAGTTCTTTCTTAATGTTATGATTAGAACCAATTGAACTTAGTTTTCCTCTCCATACATTGTATCTGTAACTTTTTCGAGCCATTTATACTTTACTAAGCTATCTCCCCCTACTCGGCTATATCCTTTCAACTTGAATGGTCTGTGTAGCACTGAGTGACCATTCGATAGAGGCCGTCTGCCCGCAACAGCCACCGTGATTCAAAGATTGAAGCGTGCATGAGCTGTTGTGAAAACAATACCTAGCATAAATTAGTCAGTATAGGCCTTCGTCATGGCTTTACCGCGATGGCAGCTTTGAGATACCTACCATATGAAATGCTGTCTAAATCTTTCGTTGGAAATTGCGCTCGAAGAGCCAAAGCGGTAATCTTTCTGAGGGTGGGATTGGAGAAAGAAAGCGAATAATCAAGTGAATCAATTCTAATGGTCGCCTAAAGTTGATTAAATTCAAGAGAAAGAGACTTTGATAGATTGGACATCGTAATATCAACTTCACCAAGACCAAGCATTTTAGTTTTCAAACTTCATGACCAAACCCGGTAAATGGATTTGATGGTAAATGTGAGGATTGGGCTGTCAGGATATCTTACCGTTCCAAACCGTATGAGAAACTTTGCGAGGACTTTGCTGCCATCTGAGCTAACAGCTCAGCCTCTCTTTGAGCTGCCTTCTCGCGCTCCTTCATCGTTTTGGTGGTACGCATCAAGACTGCCAGACTGGTACGATAATATCAATGCAGTTAGAGGATGAGTAGGAGGGAATAAGCTTGAAGGCTCAGTGCTAGCGACGACAGATGGAGAGAGCTGACCAATATAGCTGATAATATGTTTTGCAGGCAATCTAGCAGTGTGCTGGGCTTTGTATCTGGGCTCGTATGACCGAGCAATGATTTTGTCGCAAAGTAACTCCGCTACTAACGGCGTAGGCCGCTACTAAATGATACTATAAATCCTGGAACACTCAAGCTGCAGAGGAAATTTCACAATCTTCACAGCTCATTGGTGGGATTGCACGCCTATGATGTGATTCTATGTCATTTCTCTGCTTTCTGACTGACACAGGCACCTTGTCTTAGTTTCCCATTCCCAGTTTTAACTTCCTCTCGTCGAATTGTTCACAGCGGAATGGAAGAAAATGTCGCATAGAAGAGTCATCCGGCCTATGCCATAGCCAAATATAGGGTTTAACCATCAATTTTACGTGTTCTGGACTTAAGACGCCCGAAATATGTTCCCGCAAAGCTCTAGACCGCACTCTCAGAAGTTTCTCTCTTGCTCACGTGCCATTGACTCATGTTTCTGATCGCAATACCGAAATCGTAGTGTCCCAAATTCGCGAGCTGTAGGGTCTTTGTGTTCGCATAGGTCATCGGCAGGTACAGGGTAATGTCTGCTGGTGCGAGATGTGGGCCGCTCGTACAAAGTAGGATACTCGTATTCCTCAAGCTCGTCTGGCCAGACAAACAAGTCATGTCCCACCCATACCACCGGCACATTGACCTCTGCCGGGTCAATCATGGCACCGTCTGGCATAGACCTGGCGAATCGGTGCTTTGACTGTAGACCCCAAGTCCAGTCCAGTCGCAATTGTCGTAATCGAGCTTGCTTTTCCTCCGCGTCAAACATGGCGTCCAGTGCTGAGGAACAGTGTCGTGGTGGCGGTCTCACTCGGAAAATACGATGGCTTCGACATGGGTCTTCCTGTCTCATGGTCGGACATGCATGTAAGACGGCGTAAGGTCTGCGAGCTGGCCATTTGGGTATGTAGCGATACATGCGGCGACACACGCGAGGATTGAGACCTGGATAGTCGCATTTCCATCCCTTGAGATAGGAGTCACCAAATCTGATTTGTCCGGGCTCCTGGCAGAACTTGGGCTTTTGCTCGCGCTGACTCCAGATGCGTGGTGTATTTAAGAGACGACCCGATGATTTGAATCTCCTCGAGATTTTGTCGAGTGGAAGAAATCTATGCATATGAATGCATAGATGCTTGGGATTCCTACTTTCTGGTGAGTGGCAAACATGAACCGTCCAACCGGAAAGTTGACCTTGGCCATCAGACCGCCGGTTGGGCTTGTCACGACATCGACGAGTATACATGGCGAGGCAATAACCTAACCACGAGTCGAAAGGGTGACAGCACTCATCCAACCCACACAGTGTGATCCGTCGCACAAGGTTTGTTGATAGGATGAGCTCGATCAAGTGCATTTGAGATTGTGTCCGGGAGATTGTAGAACGAATACTGGTCAGAAATTCCATTAGCGCCAGCACGCGTTGCTTTGCACCTAAAGTTCCGAGATCTGCGTGCTTATAATGGTGGCCAGCATATTCTGCCATGTATTTACCATGCAGAGCATCAATCTGGTCCGTGGAGAATTGCACAAGCGTGCTGCGCATGACGATATAGGCTTGTAACTCCACGAGGGCTCTTGTGATTCGAGAGAAGGCAATCGCATGCCGGTCGGCTTTCGCCATCTGGTGGGATGGAAGAATGACAGAAAGCAGATTGCCAAGGTCGGGGGAGTCGCTGATTAATTCCACAATAAGTATTGCCGGATGGCACACTTCGTGGCAGAGCTCCAACAACAATTCGGCTTCCTTAGGACTTTGAATCTTTCCGTTCTCTTCGAAATATGAATCTAGGTACGTTTCGGCATCATAAACCCAATTCGAAAGCTTGTCGGATGAAAAACGGGGAAATCTAAGTGAAGGCTGAATATGAAATATCGGCGGACCATTGATAAAGGCAAGACTCTTCGATACAGTCGCTATCCAGGGCATCACCTTGACGTTTTGTTTTTCGTGGCTCGACAAGGCCAGAAATAGTGAACCAATTTCGAGTCTGGAGGCTTCCATAAGCGTAGGTAAAGACACCAGCTGAATATGTCCAGTTAGCTTCCACCGTGTGTCGAGATTTGACGACTCACCATTCGGAAAGCCATTTGAATTTGCTCCTCGTAAAACTCAGGAATGGTTCGATGATGACAAACAGGTAGGAGGAATCTGACAATTTGGCAGGTTACCTCCAAAGGCATTCTGTAGATCATTAGTGCGACGAAGAAGAAAAGCCGATGAACCAAAGAACTGGGGTGCTCCCATCCACTCTCATGGCTCCCACTTGGAATGATGCGACATCGAGCGCGTCAAATACCACGAAGGGCGTTCGGGCTGGCGCATTTCATCGAATGCGGTAGCTCATATGATGATACGCTCTGCTATCGAGTGCGACAGATACCATAAAGAGCGCTCAGAGTGGCACAGTCTATCGAATGCGATGGAAAACATAGCGGTGGTTGATTCGAAGCCTTCGTGGGAGCCATTTAAATAGATGGGAGCACGCCAGTTAGGAGATTGACTTACCGTTGCAAACAAATTGCAAGCTGTCTCTGCTCCTGGAAGGAAGTTGGCGAAAAGCCCATGATCCTAATGTCGACAGCGTAATCCAAAGCGGATGCTATTCGATAAGTTTTGGTTGTAAAACAAGGTAAAAAGCTCGAATATCAGAGGAGGAGGATGCGGAGGTAGAGGTAAGGACATCGGTTGTCAACTAATTGCTGGTGGATGTCCTTTAAAAGTGCCTGAATACCTAGGTAGGTGAAAGACACTGACACCGTTCAATTACTGAGTTTTCCTCGAAAATTCATATCTAGAGTGTTGTACTCATGGATGTGGAAGTAGCAGCCACCATCAACTTCTCCGCTCCTTTCTTGAAATATTCAAGAGTTGCAGATTTAAAGGGGTTTGTTGACCTGCTGAGCTTTGAGGAGATGTCGTTGGTTTAAGGTGCTGAACCCTGTCCGTCAGCCTTGTGCTCAGCCTTGCCAAGACTGATTGATCCTTTTCAACTGTCCGCGATATGCCGCGTGTATTACCAGGTAGGTAGCTACCTGTATGAGAACAGAGCGATTCGACCCGCTACACGTTGATACTTCAATATATGTAGGAGATTAAACCTGAAAATATGACCTAATAAGATTCTCATATGCTGCAAGTTGCCTGCAACTCTTGCAGCGAGGAACCATATGCACGAAAAAGGCTTAGCGCTTGTATTTCTCGACTCCATTCCCTCATGCCAACAATACATTCAATCGTGCCAGTGTAGCAACTACATGGTTCGTCAAGCTGAACAAAGTGGGTTGAGAGGCAGGGCTTATATTGCACGGGGTTATTTCCATTACTTAAATGTACAGAAAGAACAGCCCCACTACCGCGGTCGTATTCGTCCGGTTTACGATTTAAGTACCCATCTCTTAGGATTTCTGGAGCCTATCTGTATCACAACATTGCTCATGCACATCAGGTCATCGCATGGTCTCGCAGTAACATGTTACGTGAGACGAGTCCGTCAGCAACAAGACCAAAGGTTTTGCTCAAGGATTGGTGGGCTCTGTGAACAGATCTTATTGGTTCTCATCTGACCTAGGATCTTGCAAATGCAACGCGCGCCGCGCATGAACCCCTCTTTTTCCTCCGACCAAAATAAGTCTTCTCGAATCTGCGTGAATTGTCCACGTTTATGTCGCGGCTACACGGCCATCAAAGCTGTCTCATACTCCAGCTCTCGTTGCCAATCAAGCCTGAAATTTAGCTCCGTACTGACCGGAGCGCTTCCCATATCTGACTCAAGCATGTCCTCATCATTCATAAACTTGAAGATATGGTCAGAGACAAAGAACACCTCCAAATGACCTAGTTCTTTACCTCGACGATATCGAATCAAGGGTATCTGACTGTCAGCGGTAGGGAGCTTGATCTTTTGCCCATTCCAGTGTAGTGTGGTTTGGCTGAGCCATGCTTGAGTCTCCTCGGCAATAAGGATATCATTCAGACGCGCCGAACAAGGCTTCAAGTTCACGCGCAGCCACACAGGGCTATCCTCCTTGTCTCTCATCTGTACTTCCAGCTTACTTCTTCCACTCAGTGCAGGTCTGAATGACTCAAGATCATGTTCGGTGCCACCATATTTCACCGGAGGCCTGAAAAGGGGTCGCGAGAATCGACTATATGGACAGTGTCCTTCTGGATGAGCACACATGTGTGACACAGAGTAGGGTCGCTGACTGTATTTTGTGTCAATATTTCGCCAGCCTTGGGCGGCGAAGTCATTGAAGGTGAGCTGTCTCTTCTTGGCCGGAGCCGTTATCGCCCGATATGAACTGGCACGGAGCCGTCGGAGAGCGCATGATTCTTTCGGTTGATGGGTAACCTCGCATAGAGGTCGGAAAAGGACATGGATGCAAAATGACCTGTGCAATGTCAAAACCGTCAATGAGGCATTTATTGAATGGGGTTCAGGGTAAAAGTATCTCACTTGTGAAGTTTCCAGCCTGTCCAATTGGCTTCAGGCCACATATGTTGATCGCATAGCGGGCGGGGAAACTCGTAGGCAAATCGGCGATGATCCTTGTTGACATATTTTGTATTTGTGGCCAAGTTCAACGTTTTAGCTCTAAAAAGGATTTTCTGGGTCAAATCCGAGGACATGATGCGATTGACGTCGGCGTTCTGCGTTTTGATACTCTGGAGCCGGTAAGTATAGTAACGTCACGGATTTATCAAACCCTCGAACGGCACGGCAGCTTCGTGCGTAGCCACTCAAGACCGTTCTTAACATATATGAGTGACCGGATTGACCTACCTGCGGTAACTGATCCAAATCTTGCAAAAATCGAATTACCAGTGCCTTTTCGTACCCGTTTGGCTCTTCGTTATCAGCAAAACCATATCGGCGCTTCAAAGCAATGATACCTCGAAGAACATCTAGCAAGTTTAAAAACTAGGAGCTGTCAGCATGACATCCACAGATTCTAGATTTCGAGGAAGTTTTGTGTAGCTCCGCTTACCATAGATCTAGGATGAAGGTCGCAGGCAGTCACGAAAAACTTGAGTGAATGAAGCACTCGCCGAAGACGATAGACCAAAATGGTGTGCTGATCCACTTTAGGTAGGCCGGCAAGCGGCATCATCTTGGACTGGAAAAGCACCGTGCATAGCTCCGGTGCCGTTTCAGTCAATCGTAGAATTGATACCGCCATTATATAGATTTCATGCATGACGGAAACATAGACAGAAAGCTTTCGAGGACTCGATAAGTAAAGCCCATGTGTGGCGTCGTCATCCCATTTGCTCGTTTTGTCGACAAATCTGTAGTCCGTTTGCCTAGTAATTGTCAGTGAATGTGAACAAAGTGATCGAAACTTAGTCATGGAGAGGTGCAATGGCTGAGGAAACCAATCACGGAGGATCAGCAAGCTCCAGGTAAAGTGAAGGCTAGTCTCGCTTTCGAATGCTCCATGGGTGCTGAGACGAAATAGGCGCAGATTATTTCTTACATGTTCGGGTGAGTTAGTAGTGCCATCGTGACACGTGCAGTAGAGTCAAAAGGCGCTATGCTACGGCCCGGTGTGTAAGTTCGGAAACTGGACAACATTTGTGGATCTTTCCAGAAGGTCTCTAGTAGAAGCGGCGCAGAAAGAAGGACTTCCAAGGCCTTGTATATGTCCGCGGCCTCATTGTCATCGCTGTTGTCGGGTCGCTGAATTTGCAGTGCAGACATGGGCACGAAACACAATCGCAGAATCTGGGTCTGAAGGTCAGGAATAAGTCTGTCAAGTGCTCGGCAGAAGGGAAGATGTTTGAGGCTTTTGGAAGCCATGACGTCGGACAGTATTCAATTGGAGGTTAAGATATGAGCAATCAAAAGTCCGAGGCAGAAGAATTGAGTAGAGTCAAAGTTCCTTGGAGTGAGAACTTTTCAAGCTTTGAATTTTCGAATTAGCCATTGGTTCGATTGCCTGATACAGTAGGAGCAATCGTTGCTGCCTCAGATATTATGTGGTGTGTGACTTCCTCAAGAAATATAGTCAGGGACATCTAACGCCAGAGTGGCAGGTGCAACCAATGTGATGTTGATCTTCAGTAGGCGTACTTGGGCAAATTGTAGAGTATAAGTGTGTGAGCGATGTCAAACATACTATAAATTCACTGGGCACGAAGACAACCCGGCCGGTCACATTCAATACTGATGAATTGAGCCTATTCTCTACATTATTCAAACAATTCTCATGTTCAAACACTAAGTAGGTATCTAATGTTTCCAGACAAATCTTCAACACGGCATGATCTGATCAATTCTTTGCCCACATTTTGCGGGTCATGATGCTCTCAAACATTTCACTTTTCCCTGGCCTCAGAGGTATCTTTCTAGTACTAGTTGATTTCGCTCTTCACGTCAAGCAGATACCTGCACCTATACCAAGTTTCTGAGGTCGAGTCTTAGGTCACTTTGCCTTTCACTAAGCAGAGCTCGAAGATATCAAGAAAACCTTTTACAATCTTGTTGATATTCTAATCATTCTCACTACATGCTACAACCTCTCTACCAATCCAAAACCACGATTACACCCCAGCAACTACTATTGAGCTGCAGTCTCTTGCCCGTACAGGAATCAAAGTAATGGCGCCATCACAGTATCATAACGCCATTGAGGAGAGACGCCTCGTCAAAAATCTCAACCGCATGCCGCCAGAGATAGTTATACAGATAATCCGCCACTGCTTTCCCCTTGCTCCCGCTTCGGTCGATAGCTATGGCTATATTCAACACCATGCGAGCGAGCAAGAATACGAAATATGGCGCCCAGGAGTGAGCAAATACGAGGAAGCTCCTTGGGCCGATCTGTTCGAGTTGTATAAATTCGAGAAATGCATTGCCGCTGCTTTTCAGATGACTCTAGCTATTCCTTCATTGAGCGCCGCGTTTCTGATGGACAACAAATTCTTAGCAACATCCTTCGCTAGCTATCGACAATCGGCGATCGAACTTGGCACTTATGGATACATTGCACTCGTCGCCGCTGTTGCTTCCTCAAAACCAGATCTAGAACTCAATTTCTTAGAAGTCAAGACATGTCAATTTCCGTTGACTATTCTTCTCGCGGCAACTTCCGACAGTATTCGACACACTCATTTTACGCATCTCTACAGAGAAGCCTACAACATTGCCTTTGCAGTCCTTGAGCTTGCAGAGACAGCGCCGGAACTTTGCACTCAGCTTGGAGAAAACTTCTTACCGGCGCCCAAGGAGTTTCCGTGTTCCGTCGATCATGTCTCGGTTGTGATCAATCGAGTAATGCGAGTCGTTCAACACCTTCAGCTTTACCTCGTAAGTTTTCTCCCTCGAAAAACGCATACTGGGTGCAAATTATCGAGTGGTATCTATGGTATCTCTTGGTCATCTCCATAAGTAAGTTCTTGGGGATAGGATCTCGACGCCAGATTCCATATATTCTTGTCAACGCTTGTGCTAACCCTGAACCTGCCATTGAATCATTTGTTAACACTTTACAGGCTTTTCGCCACTGGCTTCGAGGCCGCATGGCAGATGTCCGCATCGAAGCATTAGTGTTTGATATGCTGCGTTACACGGACATGTTTGGCAGCTATAAGGATCCCCTTCACACCTTTGCGTTGCTCAAATTCTTTCACGACATCGTCGCAAAGGAAAAAGCCCAGAATATCCGAGAGTTGATGGCTGAAGGCTCTGAAGTACCGGAATACAATCCTTACGCGCATACAATTGCTTCAAGCGCACTGATAAGCTCTCTATTCCTGACTCCAGAGCCTGTGCTTCTACCAGATGCTGAAGGAGTGTTTAGAAAAGAGTACCACACTGTCGCGGATAGACTTCGAATTGATCCAGCCTCCTACGTTCATCGGCTTGGTGGACCAAAGGACGACAGCTACCAAACCGAAGTGTCAAATCGTTTCTTAGAAACGGGAGAATCGTTTTGCGACCGTTATAATCTGTCCATACGATGGCATTACGACAAACCGCCGACGCGACGCGAGCCTTGCATTCACGAATACTACTTGAGTACAAATACCACTGCGAGACTAGTACTTGATTCTGGTCAAATGGAGTTTCGGAAGCCTCGACCTGGTAGATTGCGACCCTCGACGAGAGACCTGACGCGGAGACAGACCGTATTCAAACAGCTTTCGAACTGGAAAGAGTGGCGGTACATCTATCAGCCAGGTGATTTTCCATGGCATGCCTCAGCCTGGGCTGACCAAGGAACGAGTGTCAGTGCCTTGAATCAGCCTCTATTCTCGAGAGATCAGCCATCTATGTCGCTCAGTCGCATGCAGGATGCTAGAGCCAAACACTCGAAACTTGGTCAGCGTAAGCTTTCGGATCTGGCTTGGGGTAAGGATTTGGTCTACGACCCTAAATCTTACGCTCCATGGCAGAATTTTCATTTCTACTATGGACATGGTTACCATTCTATGTGCGATTCTTCCCAGCGGGAAGCATTGCATTTTCTTGAGAACTAAGTACCTCACCTTTCACAGGATCTGACAAAAGGTCTGTGAACCTGTTTCCTTTGCAGCAAGAGTCATGTGTTCGACGGACGGGGTTCTCACACTCACTAGAGGCACTGATTATGAATATTCTGTTATAGCTTTGCTCTTGAGTTGTCATGGCCTGTTATTGAGAACCCAGATAATGCGTAATTTTCCTAATATTTTTCAAGCTCCAGTCATCTATTCCACAACTTCACTACGGAGTCATGATAGTGCTTTTGCTACGGAGGAGAGGCACAATATTCCATGCTTGAATTACTTCACCAGGCGATTTAGTTAAACCTTTCTGTATTCTGATGATCATTTCAAGACTAATGCTACCTCAATGTCCACCTGAACGTGTCAGTGACTTCGCATATGCTATTGCGCTCCACCTAGGTATGCTTGAGCTGCCCCTGTGCGCACGTTACCAGGTTCAAACAATAACTAACCGGCTAGTCACTTCGCTTCGCATGTTGCTGAATTCTTTGTAGATATAAATGTTCCCATGTTCTGATGCTCATTTACCCACCTGTCTACCAGCCTCCTACAGCCATCAACTCAGATCTTCTTGCTGTCGGTTTGCCTGCTTAACCAATACTGCTGTATCCTGGCATCACTGCTTCTCTGTTATTTCAGGCATTAGTCAGCCAACGATTTTGACCTACGAAGAAGACGAACGCTTCACAAAGAATACGCTACAGCGCAAAACTACTACAGACAAGAGACAACATCTAGTCCGATTTGTACTAGAGTCATGCCTGCTCTCAAAGACAACGCCAGTGCAGTTCTAGTGGACCGGCTGGCCGCCAACCTTAACCGACTACCTAATGAACTCCTTATCAAAATTCTTCATTATTCCCTACAGCCCTTCAGCCCTGACGAGATGATGATTGAGCTCTGCACATTTGAGAAGGAAATCTCCAGTACGTTCCAGATGATTCTGGCCACGCCTTGCTTAAGGGCTGTTCTTATGATGGAAAGCAAATGGCTTATAGAGTCGTTCAACAGTTTTAAAGCTGACAGAATCGATTTGGGCTTCTACGCGGATCTTACCAAGATCGCTGCTAAGGCGAGCTTGAAGCCGATTTTCGATCTTGACGACTTCAATAGATTGAAAGGACTGTCTGGTCTTGATGAGAGATGCACAGTCTTGAGAAAGCTTGTATCTCCTGATTGGAACTCTCTACCTTACGACAAATTCTTCGACTTATACTATGAGGCTTCTGCAATTTCATACGCCGTGCTTGAGCTGACGGAGACTGCTCCAAGCTTATGCGCATGTCTGATTGATGACTTCATACCTACACGAAAACAATTCCCATCTGCATCTGATCGGGCCATGGTAGTCATCAATAGAGCGATGCGAACTGTGCAACATCTGCAGCTTTACGTTGCTGTACGTGAATGGCTATCCGGACATCCCGTCCATGATGATCTGATCGAGGAATTCATGGTCCGCACGCTGGTCAGAAGTGGAAAAGTTACAACCGAGAAAGACCTGGCGTATACGATGGCTTTGATAGTTTTCTTCCGTACAGTCCATCTGTCCGAACAAACGCGTCGAACTCTCAAGGGGGTAGGGAGCAATGGCAAAGTTCCCTCTCCAAGTCGACATGTTTATACGATCATAGCTTCACCGGTTGTCCAAGCACTGTTCTCCAAAATCAATGCCCCCCCTTTGACGAGCGCTGGTGAAACCGCTAGCATGGTCTATAGAGACTTGGCAAGCAAAATCCAGCTAGACAAGGCTTCCTACATCCGCAGAATACCGATTGATCAGAGCCACTGGATCTGGTCCATACACGCTCATAACCCGGTGATGCGGCCAACGCGCTTCCATGAGATTGGCGAACCATTTTGTGCTGTAAACAATCTGCAGAACAAGAGTGCACCTGGCCCACGCCAGCCATGCATCCACGAGTACTTTGAGCGCACAAGCAACAGCGATAGACTTGTCCTTGGGACGAGTCTAATTCATATTGAGCCGCTGCCACCGAAAAAACATGTTGGCTGGAGAAAGAGAGACCGTCGAGAAGAAAAGCAAAGATATAGACAGCACGATCTGATTCATTCCTGGCTGCTACGGGCTAATGAAGAGTCCGCACTTCGTAGATTCTATTATACGTTACATCGCGGTCGTGGTTCAAGGGCTGAAGTCTCTAGAAGCTCATCATCCGCCTTCCTACATCGCATTACGAAAGCACAAATAACGTCGGATGGACGGGCTCAACGGATTTTGTCAATTGGAAGTGCCGTGGGGGCGGGAGTTATGCTTTATTGCCTCATCACCGTGGCTAAGGGATTCAAGAAGGGGTTAGAAGGGTAAGTAATCTTGGTCTGTGTACTGCTGGAAGAGTACCTAGGTTCGACATCTGGACTGAAGAGGATCAAATGCCTGGAGGATGTTGAGACATTTTTGTCTGCAACAGATTGGGAAAGGCTAAGTATTGGATATTGTGGGATGTCAGAGGATCATTGCTCCAAACATGAGCTACTTCGGTTAGACTCTCAAATCAACTGACATGGTCAAATTACTCGTATAACGAAAGAAGTTATCAAATTTCTTCATCGAATAGCGGCGTCAGTAATCAAGACCTACGTACTTCGTAAGTATGCTCATTTGCCCTCAGAGGAATTTCTCATTGGGATGTAACGTGTGCACATATGGTTAGCTTTTGGAAACTCAAACCGATTTTTATCCTTGGCCGATGCTTCTTGTATCAAGTATAACATACTCGATGGTCATCAAACAGCCTACTTCAATAAGCGTTATAGCAAGCCTTGCGAGCAGTATTCATGAACTCATCATCCAAGTATCCCGCTTTATGAGACCCAGACAATCATTCACCATAGTTAGTAGTACGATTGATACTGTCATGAAATCTACATCCAAGCAATAAACTCTTTTGTCGAAGTTTAAAACATTCTTTTCTACTCTTACTTGCTGGATCTAGTCAAGAAAATAGAGGCCCTTTATAGCGATAAGTCACTGAGCCGTATCCCGACCAAACCACAAGTGGTCAAACCTTTGATGTTATGATGCCGGCGTCGTAAGGAAGTATTTCCTAGTTTACCAGCCGTTTGCATCGGGTTGGCCCCGACGCGGAGCACCTTGACCACCCCGTCCTCCGCCGCCCTGTCCTAGAGCTTGTCCTCGCCCGCGAAATGAGGCTCGAAATTGTCCTCGTCCGCGTCCTCCCCATACAGGAAAGCCTGCTCCGTTAATATCATCATCGCTGTCCGATCCCCAAGCACCCCAAGGATTAGCCCAGTCTTCATATGCGTCATCGTCTGCCCAAGCGCCATAGTCTGGGACCCAGTATTCGCCATAGTCGACATAGTCATCGCCAGTATTTCCTGATTGCGAGTCTTCATCGTCATCGCTAGCCTCGACTGCAAAAACATGAGCAAATTCTAGCGTGCGAATGTCTGTGCCAGGTTGTGTAGTATCCTCATCGGGGCAGACTAATTCGTAGAGCTCTTCGGTGATCCAGCGGACTTTGACCTCATCCCAGCTTTCAGCAATGATGTTGCGCCGGTTCCAGCCACCACCGTCCTAGAAACGTGTTAGATAGAGTTGTCAAAACGTGGCGTAGGGAAGAGATGGCGATTTGGGACAGTGTGGTAAATATATCTTGGCAACGATGGCGTATGATTATAAATATCACATGTTTTGGGTGTCATAGGAGGTTGCCATTATCTTCGGCGTTCAGGATTTAGGGAGCTTACCGTAGATTCCCAATTCAGACTCTTTTGGGTCAGACGATACTCCTTTTTTTCAGCGTCATATATGGTGTTCAGAGCTTGAGAGCAATCCTCCCGGCGAGGTCGCAGGGGTTGACATTGTTCGGCATATCTCATAGAGCTGCAGTAGTCACGGCGGGCTTTTTTGATGAAGTATGGTCGCTTGACAGAATGAACCTCTCCAGTACCCCACCACTCCAACATATGCATGGCATCGAAAGTCACCTGAAGAAGCGGCTGGAGATTCTCGCCGAAGCGTCGAGGGGATCTAAGCGGCCGTAATTGGGCTGATGCCTATATTTGTCAGTATACAGATTCTTCAAAGCTTTCTTTCGATTGGACTCGGTAGGAAGCAATGGCCTTGGAGCTATCGAGTTCGTTAGGGAACTTGTTGTGTCTTGAAAACCTACCTTGACATCGCCATTGCTGTCTAATGGATGATAATAGTCATGAATGTGCAGCTGGCGTCGTTGATGGTAATTCGGGCCATCTTCGTTACATGCGCCGCAAAAGGCAGTACCCAGATTGTAGAACTCGGCCGAAAAGTACTTTAGACGAGAGCCAACAAAATTGTGGATATACATGCTGGAGTCTTTTCGCATGCGAGTCGCTATGTTGGCAGAGGTATAGTCTACAGATTCTGGAAGATCTGGCAGATACGCATTCGAAGACTGGCCAACAGGAGCCGAAATTGGAACTGCGTCAAGCGTTCGCTGAAGGATTTGTCCAACGATCTCTGACTCCGAGATGATCTTCAGTAATCTTGAAACTGATGGATTGCTAATTCTTATTAGTGTTGAACAAATAGTGCTTTTTTGAGCTCACACGCGCTGATAGACCATGTGATTTCTTCAGCGCAACCCCCCAATGCGCTTCATGAATACCATACGTTGGGAGCCAAAAAGAGCTTGGGAGGCCGTGGGTGTGTCCAAGATATGCCTCGAGATGCTGGAAAACTTACTTCGTATTGCCAAATGTGTTTGCTTCTAGACTTAGACTTTGAAGAAATCTCATCAAACATAATGTGTGGCTAACTTCAAGGAGACCTTGATAACGATGTGATCGTCTCATAACGGCTTCAACGCCTGATTGAATGACATCGTCGTCAGTATCCTTAGGCAGCCAACGTTTGATTGCGACGAACAGCTGGATATGGTGCAAGACACGAGTGATCCGGTTGATGATTATGGTGTCGCGGTCGGCTTTCGGTGTGGCAAGATATCGATGACTTTGAGGAACAATCTGGCCTAACTCGGCGCTTAGATCCGGCGCATTATCTAGAAGTCGAGTAATAGCCATCGCAACCTTGAAAGTATCCATAGAAAGATCCAGGAGTCTCATCAGCGCAAGGCTGCCTTGGTTGTCATTCTCCAAGAGAGGTTCACGTGAATAATAAACTCGGTGATAACCTTCAAGACGCATCAGAGCCACCGCCGCGGTCCCAGTGGGAACAGATTTTGAAGACTCCATTGGTCCTTCCGTGCTAGCGAATGCGGTAACACTCGTGATGAAGAAATAAGTACCAACATTCATACGAGCTTGTTCGTAGGTATGAAAGGCTTCTGCTATCTTGGTGCGCGCGAGCTCGAAAGCTTCGAAAAGGGATTTTGTGGACATAACCATGTTGAAAGCTGCAGTGACAGATGCTTCGAACACATTTCGACTAATGCCATCAGAACGTCGATACGTAGGGAAGCATTCCAGAACAATCAATTCGCGCACTTCCAGAGGTAATCGATTAAGATTGTAACAGAACTGTCGCGCGGGATCGAGATTGGCGATTGAAGAAGATGCCATGATTGGGTAGCAAAGTTTGCAAACTGGCACTCTCTGAGAATGAACGTTTGTCTTTTGAGGATGAAGCAATTCTGACAAGGTAGAAAATGACCGATATTTCTGGCTTGAAGGGTAGATCAATTAATGCGATAGTCAGCGGACAGTAGGGTTGATGGAGACGCTGAAGGGTAGGTGAAATGGGCGTGTAGTGGGATTGCGTAAATCGTCACATTCTAAAAATTCATTATGCCTTTTATGGAAACAATATAACTGGGCAGTGACCTGAAAAATACCTTGAGGTGGTTGAAGAGTGGTGGAAGTGTTTGATGGAGGTGAACTTAGACTTTGGTAAGAGCAACGGGGAAGGCACGAATGGCCTCGATCGATAACTACACTGGATTGGACGAGCTGAAGGTTGATCATGGACCGCAATGGATTGTTCCGCTTGCTCCTACCTCACACGCTCGATATAGGTTCGTGCCTGAATCCATGGCACGAGGAACAGGACGCATCCTCAACTGGGAGAGAATGTACCTTGTAGAGTATATGCTAAGCAGGACAGGTATTGGAAAAACCTATAAGTGCTGTCGGCCTGTCATGTTCGAGACCAATTTATGCACTTCCTGATCGCCGTGTCGCGAGGAATCTACAGGAAATTACAATCAAAATGTGGTTATCTTTCTAGACCTCAATCAATCTGTTGTCTCATGATGAAGCCGGGACATTGAGCTCCAATAATGTACTAATATGGAAAGGTTAGCAAGTCGTCAGTTAGCGACATCTTTTCCCATCTTTATTTATTTTCAAAACGGGCGCCTTGAGACAACAAATCCCGATCGCCAGCCGACGTTCCATCTCAACTGGGTGGCTAGCAGCTCGCTTCAAAGCGCGTGGTCATGTAATGTAACTTACCATATAGTCTGGAACCTATAGTGCAAACACAGAAGAGAATCTGGTGGTTGATAGGTAGTGTACATTATGTCTAGTTCACTATCAATCAAGAATTACATAGAGGCACTTGGAAATGAGGAGAAAATCGAAGGCTCGAAGTCAATTAGTATGAACAAATTCAACTTCTGCAGTGTCCTATAGAACCGCAACCATCAAGCTCTTCTTTCGAACTTCAGAACCTAATCACTGTTTCTTTTTCCTAAGACGAGGACGACGCATAAAAATGGTCAGGACAATAAGCTCCTGTGAACCCTTCTTTCGGCCGCTCCAATCCCCAGGCCACTTCCAGCGTCTGTTGACAGAGACTTCGTGCTTGCATATCAGCGTCAATCAAGCGGTTGAGAGCAGCAGAAGGGTTCCAAGGGGCGCGTGGTCTTTGCGCCAGATTATGACGGCTCATAACGGCCACCCTGGCCACTTCACCAAAACCAAAAAGTACAACAAACACAGAAATGTAAAGGCAATTATTATACCAAATCTAGCACATATTTAGACATTCTGAAGAAGCCAAATAGCAAGTTGATTTTTACTTAATTTTTAAGAGCTAGAAAAGTCTATTTAATTATAATTGTTGAAGCTAATCTTTAATTCAAGAAATATGATCTTTTCTTGGCATTTTTGGAGCATAAAGGACTCGCTAATTTAAGGGCGCTTACCTCACTAACTTAGGGACAGACCCTACTAACTACTTAGTGAGCAAAAGGGCATCCTCGTCAAGCTCCACTTTTTATCAAAAAGCAAAAAATATCAACAATTATAAAGTCCCACTCCTCGCGTCAAAACATAAAGATATAATACTTTTAGACATCCCAAAAATGCAGAAAAATTCAACTTACTATTTGGCTTCTTTAGAATCCTCAAATTTGGGCTCTTTGTGGTGTAAATAACTAATTTGTGAACATATAGATTTTTAGATTTTGGATTTTGGTGAAGTGGCCAGGGTGGCCGTTATGAGCCGTCATACAGATGCCATCGTAGCCTCCGCTGGCACGAACACTTCACATACCTGTTCTCCCATTCCCGGGAAATGTCACATCGACGGCACCCGCGGAGGGAATCAACTCTATTTATCAAAAGATATGGCTGATGGACAATAGAAAGCCGAGTGTGCCAGCCGAACCAGGCAAGCTTTACTTGGTAGCAGACTTTCGAGTTGTAAGGCTTGTACCAAGGGTCGATGATTGCGTTTGTTGGAGCGATGGCGCTGTCTTGGCATTTGTAATGCTTGGTGTGTTTGTCGATGACAGGCCAGATCTGATGGAGACAATACATCGCCTGTCGCGCTTGCCCATCAGTAGGACACCGATACTCGGGAGCCTCACAGAGACCGAAGGGTAAGTCTGACGAGTTGCGCCATTCGATATTGTACCACCCGGCTCCCTTAACAAGCGCAAAGGCTTGCTTCAAATGTTTCTTCATGCTGTCCTCTAGACGTTCGGCAAGGGTTATAGCGGGTCGGAGCGTGGTAGCGAATGGGAGTGCATAATGTAGCTCTGATGACCACTGACTCTCAGGCTCTTGTGTCTTGAGGATAGCTTCATCTAGCTCAATACTGCACAGTGATCTCACTAGTTTGCTGGACAAAATCGGCTTGAGGATGTTACTGGAATGTTGTAGTGATCCCGCCGACGAAAAGCGTTCCTCTAGGTAGCAAAGCCATTCCAGAACAGTTTTGACATCTTCAGATTGATGGCCATCAATCGCGCGGTAATTGTATCCCATGGGGTTAGCAAAAAGCCAGTATATGATCTTCTTGTCCGAGAGCTCAGGCTTCCAGCGTGACATCGCAACGTATAGCTGAAGATACGCAAAAGCTCGCGATATGCGGTGTTGGAGTAGCATTGTCTGGTTTTCTTTCGAGTACTCGGCTGGTGGGATCAAACAAGATCTTGTGATGATGCTGCAAATTGAAGGACATTCGAGAATTAGCTTGATTGAGAAGTTGGTAAGAGTAGAAAGTTCGATTGCAAGCTCAGCGTGGTGAGAAAGCTGTGAGACGGAGCGACGCGGAGCATCCGTGTATGGCCTAGAAGCATCAGTATAGAACTAGTAGAGTAAAATTCATTGATGCGAAGCTCATAGAGTAGGTGTTATATTGCGACGTGAGGGGTAGACTTACCGGTATGTGTCGAGGAAGTATCCAAATTCATCGAACCAGTCATCATTGTCCTGGTAAGTATCGGGATCAAAGCGCAGCACCTCCTCCGGTTGAGCTGTTTTCATGATGACTGTAGCTGTTCTAATCATGGCTTCGCATACACCAGGAACCAGATGGCCAAATGAATAGGTCTCCCATGTCGCTAGCAGTGACTTGGAAATCGATGGACTCTGGAATCTATTAGTGAATGCTTCCAATACGATGTACCACAAAAGGCCAGCTAGCAAGGTCTCAGAACTAGGGGTGATCCTCACGCTACGTAGCGATGACTCAAGGTTTATATGTCCATAGGGAGGAAGACTTACCTGCACAGCGGCCAGAAAATCCGGTGAAGTCGCGAGCACAGCGAATACGGATTGTGTTTCTGGTGCAAGCTCATGCTTGTGGCTTAAGAGACGGTTCCCTTTATAATATACCTGTGGGCACGGAGGAAAACATTTTTCGAGAATGTCTAATGTGATCTCAATCGGCGCCTCTCGAAACGACCATTGAAGCAGCCGCGGGAGGTCCACATTGCTTTCGGGTCGGGTGTATTGTGAAGAGATCATGGGCGTAATTTTGGTCGGAAACATGATGAAGCAGGAATCCTATGAGAATACTGGGTGTTGTTGTGGTGATCTTGATGTTGCAATTTGCTCTAGGTACACGTTGTGTTGTTGTAGAACTTGTAGTCGTAGAGCTACGCTATGTGAAGATGGCAGTGGATGAAAGCAATTTTAGGTTTTTTCGGCGATCAAACTCTGTTTGAATTTCGAGCAACGTCGGAGGCGGCTAGAAAAATATAAAAGCTTGCAGAGTTGAATGTAACGCAGAAGATGGAGATTTAATGAGAAAGGGTAGAGAGACGGTTTGCAAACTTGGGTGGTGCAGAATATTATCATAGAGTGCAGAAAGCTTTAAGCACATGTTCAGGGATGCGATTATATAATCTTTGAGAGGCTGAGCGAGTGAAATGCTTTATGAGGTGAAATGTTGCTACAATCACTCACGATTTATATGAGGTGCAGTTATGAGTTGTGGTACCTCCTAGGAAGTTGCGAAGTTGGGCTTTGATAGTCGGGAAGGAGCCCCCAGGCGGTCACCCACACAGGTTATCAAGTAAGCGGCTGCATACCATCGAGCCTGCTTCTTGAAGAATGACCACATTACATTTCATCTTGCTAAGACAAGCATCTTGACGATTGCTTCAAGTTCTTTCTCCTAGCCTGGAAGGGCTTGATGACAAACGAGACCGCTAGATCAATAGAAGTGAATAAGGGTGTTTCGTTACTGGTCGTGAATATAAGAAGCTTAAGCTAAACTCGACTGATTGGAAGGTTTCGCCTCAACGGGAGTTGTTATAACAATAAAATGAACGAAGCTAACGTCCTTGAGCGCTCAAGTGGAAGCAGCTCGTTGGAGTTATACGTGAACCACGACCCTATTGAATACCGTTCTTATAAAATGAAGAAGTAACATCTCGAAACATCCACATCTGGCGCTATATTTGATTAGCGAGACATACAATTGGTGTGTTTAAATGCAGTAATAGCTGTAAGGTACCCTCTCAGCTTCCAGCATCACGAAAGATCAAGCAGTTATTGTCGACCAATGTCCTTGTGATTCGAAGCTGCCGTTGTGTGATAGACATAGGAGCTAGCATAAAGGGAATGTGTAAGATGAGGAAGAACCATTATTTGGCGGAATTTCAAGTCAGAAAGGTGTCGCTTTCCAACAGACGAGAGGCCCGCGTTGCGTGTGGCAATTATCCATCAAAGTCACGGAAGCCGAACCGGCGTACTTGATTTGGCATGGCCGCAAAAGGCCTTACGTTTTCTCAAAAGTATCAAATCCTGGAGCATACCCGCCTGTGAACCCCTCTTCAGGTTGTTCAAACCCCAGCACACCTCTAAAGTTGCCTGGCGTAGATGGAATCCGCGTGCTTCAGCATCAAGCATCTTGCGGAGGCAAGTAGATAGACCATGTGGGCGAATTCGAAGCTCAGGTTCGCACCGAAGCTTGTGCTCAGGGCGATCACATCGCGTATACCGATCAGACCAGCGATTCTGACTTCAGCAGCCTCTTTTCCCGAGGTCGAGCGTGAAAAGATTGTGTACTGTTGTTTCAATGGCATGCCAGCCGACCAGGGAATGAAATGTTTACTGGAGGGTAAAGTCTCGAGCTGAGATCAAGATTGGCAAAGGTTCAAAGCGCTGAGATATGCCTTTAATAGTACTACGAGGGCAAATCAGGCTATGAGAGCCTGTTTGGACCCAGTAACTTTGCTGATAACGGGAAAGTAACGGTGAATACAATGCATGCCTGTGTTTTTGTTTCCTCCCCATTTGCGATCTATATAAACTGGGCAGGGTTTGAATGGCCAATCTTGCCAATCTCGCCAATCGTAGTAGGACCAGAAATCCATTTCAGAATGGAACTCTGCGAAGGATGAAGCCAAGTCAAACTGCAGATGATCTGCGAGCGTCAAAATCGGTTGGGGTTGACAAAATGGCAACTCAGCGTCAAGCTCGAAGGACCACTTTGACCGCTCTTCTCTGCGAAGTTGAGAACTCTTTGCTGCAGGACAGCCTGCAAACAATGAGCTCAGTAACCTACTCAATAAAATCTGAGAGATTATTCCATTTCCTCCGTCTGCCGCTTGCAGGTGTGAGAAGTGACCGTGAAGAAATTGAAGCAACTCCACAACGGGTCCAACATCTTCAGTTTGATGAAGGTCCACAGCATATTCGTCATTGACAAATTCCTTAGCAAATGTCCAGAAGTTGATCTCTTGGGCGCTCAAAAACCCGTTCCATTTGGTCAAAGCAACATATAGTTGAAGTCTGAGAGTCGCCCGCGTAAGTCTATGAGTGAGAAGAACGAAATGATCTTCATGAAAGCAGTAACCGGCTTGTGGCATAAGGGAAGACTCCGTGACCATCTTGCAGATCCTTAGACGTTCCAGTATTAGCTTGGCCATCAGTCGACCAAGCAGCAAAGATTCTGTAGCAATCTCTGCGTGGACAAACTGCTTCAAGTCCCATTAGCTTAGAGAACTTACATCAGATCCTCGAACACAATGGTAATTAAAGTTGTCGCTCTTCCAGAAGTGTTATGGCAGCCATCGTCATCAATGAAAATCGTCGTCAGAACGGCTCACTCGTTCTGTCCCCAAAGAGGACGTAAGGTGTTTGGGCTTAATTACGGCGAGAATAGAGCTGTGGCAGCCGGACGTATGGATAAAGGGAAGGTTGTAACATTCGGCAGGCTGTTGAGAATAACAGTGGTGTAGCACGATTTTGTGTGCTATTCGCTGAGCGCAGACAGCAATGTATTTTGGTGCCAAATCTATTTTGCTTGAATGATATGGCAGTATGGAGGTAGTGTTAGGGGTAAGGTGAGCGATGGGAACGAGTGAGCGATGGGAACGAGTGAGCGATGGTAACGAGTGAGCGATGGTAACGAGTGAGCGATGGTAACGAGTGAGCGATGGCGAGAAGAGATTTGAAAGTGACATGAGAGTAGCGAAGATTCGCCCAAGATTATCGTCTGGTACTAAGAAGAAAGCGGAGGTTCTTCCAAGGAAGTTGAGGGTCAGCGAGATTAAGAGGTCGAAGAGTGAGGGAGGAAGAAGGTCTAAACAATCAGAAGTTTGTGAGTTTGTGAGTTTATGAGTTTGCAAGTTTGACAACTGACAAGATAGAGGTAGGAATAACCAGAGCACGAGGTGAGCTAGACTCAGAACTGTTCAGTAGACAACGGGTGAGGTAGAGATCACCCATAAGGCAGGTACCTCTTTCGCGCGACAGCCAACTACAGCGAACTCTTGGGTTTGAACTCCACGACTTCAGACAACAGGCGTGACTGGGTGGAGACTGGCTTTTAAAGACAATTACGCGCAGTTCTAGCCCGCCTGGGTTTTCTAATGTGAATTCCAGGTAGAAGCAACAGGCTCAGAAGAGAGGAAGTGTGGTTCATATGATTAATTCAATTCTATGTGCAGGCCCTGCTGTTCAAAGTCTATAGATACAGAATAAGAATGATGGCTCAAGGATATCAAAGTATCGTCAAAACCTTTGGCTTCCAGGAGCTTAAAAAACAGTCACAGAGTCAGAACGGATCCCTTAGAGGAGATCCCAGGCAACGAATAGTCCCTCAAGCGCCCCGTCCAACCTCAATCCCAGGTCCATATGCGCCTGTACAACCTTCTCGAGGCTTTTCCATTCCCCAGATCACCTCAAGTGTTGTTTGACAAAGTCGAGACGAGCGTATCTCGGCATCGATCATCTGATGGAGAACTTGCGAAAGATTGTGAGGACGCTCTGGCTGAAGAATGAGCCATAAGCCTGGTATGCATGAGCACTGGTGGTATCGAGATTCCCAACGACGGTCAAAGCATCGGAAACACCGGGGAAAGATGTGAGGGTCTCTAAGGAGGGTGTATGGCTGGATTACTGTCGGAGTAATCGCTCGCCATCGTGGGTAATGACCCAGGGTCCATAAGGATTGAGTACTACTACTCCACTGTTGCGCACCATAACTTTCCCATTCCTCAGGGAGGTTCACTGGAGAAATCAAACGGTGCTGACCCTTATATTTTCCAGTAGTTTTGTCAATGAGAGGCCAGATCTCGTGGAGACAGTACTCGTCTGGGTACTTAGACAGACATGATCGCCGGTCGCGGCGACGTGAAGCTTCACATTCTTCAATGAGAAAATCGTGAGACTCTCGATATGCCAGGTCTGCTCGGTACGGCTTAGTGAAGCAAGAATAGCCCGCGGCATCTTCCAGATAAATGGCTATGTCATCGCATAATCCATCGGCCACGCTCATGGAGGATCGCGTTAGACTGTTGGCAAAAGGGAGTTCATAATGGAGTTCTTCAGACCATTGGCTGCCAGATGACTTCAAATCGTGACCTTCATTGCCTAGTGTGGTCTTGAAAAGCGATTTCATCACCTCTGTTCGGAAGATGGCTTGAAAGACGCCGCCAGTATTCTCGTTGACTTGGAGCTTGGAAAACAATTTGTGTAAATATTGCATCCAATGAAGAACGATTTTCGTGTCTGCGTAGTGAATACCAGACTCTTCCAGTGGTTCACAACCGTGTGGGCGAACAAAAAGCCAGTATATGATCTCCCGGCGCGAAAAGCCGTACGACCAATTCTTCATCGCGATGTATAGCTGCAAATGAGCGACAGCACGCAATATTCGATGCTCCAGCAGAAGAAATTGGTCTTCGTCGGAATAGGTCGCTGCTGGCATGATGGTGGACTGCGTCACCAAGGTAGAGATAGAAGGCTGCTCCCGAATAACCTTGACCAAGAGGTGCCCAAGATTCAAAACCTCGATGACAAGTTTGATATGAACTTGAATTTCCGAGGACGAGCGCGATTGGTAATAACTTTACATTGTTAGCGAAAGATTGTCAACAAGGTCGGGACTTGGGCAATGGGTAAGATATTTCGAGAAAGGGCACCGGGAGAGTAAGGCCATCTTTCGAAATGAAGCAATGTGTTTTCGGCTTGCGTAAGATCGCCACAGGCCTATCATGCTATGACCGCAGAATATTGGAAGTACCAAGTCGTTCTCCCATGGAGAAAGGGACTATGTGTTGAAGAACTTACCAGAAGTCGCGGATGTAGGATCCAAAGCTATCCATTCCTAGACAGACGGGTATATCTTCAAACATGCTGAAATTCACATCAGATGTAGTAGTCAGCAACGTCATGCTCGTCTCGACTATACCCTCAGTATCTGCAGCAAGGAAGAATCCTCCCGTGGAGTAGCTTGTCCATGAGCGGAGCAGCGACTCGGGAAGTGGCCCCTGGTTGATGTTAGACGGCTGTTAACCTGAAGAATACGTTGAAGAATATGTTAAGGGGGAGGTAATCGCCGAACGTAAGTTGAGCAGGCCTCGTAGCTACTCAATTGCCTCTGGGCTGGACAGTAACTGAAATTTACGTTGCGCCTGGTCCACATTGGTACTGCGGTAGCCACAACGACCATACCTGTTAGGTAGCGGCGATGAGTGTGATCTTGGCAATTGCCGACATGGTAAATTGGCCCATGATATATCCTCAGAGTAATGCTTACCTGTGTTATTTCGAGAAAATGTGGAGAGGCTGCGAGCGTAGCGAAAGCTGTTCGCATTTTTGATTTGATGCCGTAGAGCTTTCCGTCTGGGTAGCAAACTTGTTCGTCGAAAACAGGAAAGCATTCTTCTAGAATGCGTAGAGCTATCTCAATTGGAGCTTCCTTGAACAGCCACTCAAGTGGGCGTGTTGAGGTGTAGAGCGGGTCATTTGATCGAGCATAAGTCTTCGAAACAATTGGGGCAACGCGCGATCGATACATGATGAAGTGCCAAATCGATCCGACGTGATTAGGCGACTCGGTGCTGATGTCTGGTAGATTTTGAGCCCTCGACTATCGCTGAGAGCAGCGATAGAAGGCACGCGCTTGGTCTGAGATTAAAAACTTCCCGTCAAGCCCAAATAGCTCGCAGCAAATCGCAAAAAGAAACAATACTGCCGTGAGTGAGAGATTCGAGACAAAAGAGCAGAGCACAGATTAGCGGCTGGCTAAATGGAAAGCGAGTTGGAGACGGCGGGCTGGCTGTGATGTCAAGCGGCGCAAGTGCGTGGTGGTGGCGGATGAAGATTGGAAAAGGCGGAAACAAAATATGCGATACGTGATGGATGTCAAGCTCAGCAATTAGCGTAAAGAACATGAGCATTGTCCAACCAGGCGAAAGCCTGTCCACATGATAGAGTAGCCAGGTGAAAGATCCTTCTGCGGAATAGTGAAATAGATTCAGGTGAAGTATGCGAGGTGATTTCAGGTGAAGCTCTTTACAAAATCAAACAATCTGGTCGTTATCTGATGGCATATACGGAAGCAACACTGAGAGGCTTCTTCCTCACAGAAGATGTATATAGAAATTTGAGATTGCGGGAGGTGTATATATGACTTTGAGAGGTTTTTTCTATAATCCCTCCCAGATGGTCATCACCGATATACATGATGGTAACTTGAAATGCTCTACAGGAGTCTCACAGTAGAGACTCGTAAAGGTATCAAGGCTCTTTTTAGATGAAACGTAGAAGCTGATGTCTTCAATTGATCTCTTAAAGATTGGATCAGTATGGAGGCTCGCTTTCACCAGCAGCGTCCCTTTCTCCAAGCCCATATAAACTCTTCGATCTCGTCCAGTGCGGTCTATCCCACCGATCGCGGGTCGAGTCTACGCTGTTCTCTACCGCTTCAAACCTATCAGGGCCAGCGTGGTAGCCTTCAGATGCGAACTTTCCCAAGTGATCAACTCCCCAAGCCACTTCCAGCGCCTTTTGGCGCATTATACCAGTGGCAAACTCCAAGTCGAGTATCTTATGGTAGGCAGGGGACAAGGACAGCTCAGGTGGTCTAAAAGGCTTCATGTAAAACCAGGCAAACTTCCCATAACGCTGATCAGGCCATGACTCTAGGCCTTGGACTTTGATCCAACGCTTATACTGGGCCGTTTTCAGCACAAATCTTTCCTGCACGTGGGTATTGATATCTTGCCATCCGAGAAAGCCATCAAATGTCGGTTGATATGCAAAGTCTCGTGCAGAAATAATGACATCCTCGGGCTCTTGTATCGATCGCGAACCTCGATTGATTATGATGGGAGGTGTAGTTCCATGAGGACCTTTTGGTTTTCCTGAACGCTTGTTGATTACCGGAAAATATCGATGAATACAGTAGTGGCCAGGACCCACAAGGTGACCGGATGTCCCGCGAATGTTTGAAATTGGGCAAGTCTCAAATGGCCATTCTAACTGGTTTCTATGCGGAGGTGGAATGAAAAGGGAACGAATCTTCTTTGTGTATTTGCTAAGCTCAATATGAAGGCGATCAGTCACCGTTGAGAATCTTGGCTGTTGTTCATCAGAGTTCTGTATCCTTGGAGCCGGGATGGGACTCCTGTTGAGTGATCCGTTCAACCTGCTTGAAAGAATTGTGCGAAGGGTACCACCTGTGCCATCCATGAACTTTGGCGTTGCAAAGCGGATGTGTAGATATTGCAGCCATTCCAGCAACTCTAAAACCTCCCGAACTTGAGAATAGCGGTGAAATAAAGTTGCATGAGGCATAAAATTGCTGAAAAACGTCCAATCAATGATTTGCTTGTCCGTGAGCCTGGTGCCCCATTGTGTCATTGCGATATAAAGCTGAATTCGGAAGATCGCTCGGGTGATGCGATGCGTCACAACAACTGGCTTGTCTTCTGTGAAGTGACTACGAATTGGCTGACCAAAACACCTGTACGTTGACCCAACATGCGGGTAATCTAAAATCACCTTGGCAATCGATTTTCCAAGTGAGACAGCCTCAATGACCGAATCTACGTAAGCAAGGGACTTTTCCAGAGAGTGATCGCCAATATGAGCAGCAACGAATTTTCCGAACAATGATGGCTGGCCACTTCCAAAATCTTCCGAGGTAAAGTCGGCCGCAGTTGTCGGAGAAGCGGTCAGGATCAGTGAGGTCAGATGTGCCAAAGGTTCATATTCCGCTGAAATGAGGTACCCTCTGGGGTACATCGCAATTGACGTGCAAAGATAGTTTCTTCCACTCCAGAGAACCGACAAAAGGAGCGGAGAAGAGCTCATTAGTGAAAGCGCGCTTTGTACCTGATATTTGAAATCGTCAATCATGAATCCTTCTCGGTCATGCTCGTACGGCTCAAATGGTGGAAAACATTCGCGGAGAACTAGCATTTGTATCTCAACTGGAGTTCGAGATAACAAAGCAATGAATGCCATGTCATCCAAAGGGCGTGGTGATGAATTCATATTGGATCTCAGGAAGTCTGAGTGTGTCACAAGCGAAAGCAGGAGTTAAGAGCTTCAAGTAATATGTCAATCACCTCGACGCTGTTCACTCGACGCTGTTCAATGGTAGGGAGATCTGGAAAGTCTGCAAGAGCAGTGAGTATTCTGGATTTCGGCTTCAAGTTCTCAAGGAAACCACTACCTATGATGTCTCAAAGTGAACGAAGACACCTAGTCTTGTAGATGCCAAAAGCTAAGTATTAAAGAACCTTACATGAGGCAAGCACAAATAGAGCGAGCTGCTTTCTCATTATAGCAATTTGAAAAATATGAAGTATGACAAAGGAAGCAGATTGTGATATCAGTTTGCTAAACGAAATCAGACTTGGAGGTCAAACATTTTATGAGATCATCACGATTCAGATGTCAATAAGAAGAATCATCTGATTATTGGAACAGTTTGTCGATTGAATGAGTTTGTCAACCATCATAAGTCAGCATTGAAGTAACCCTCCCCTTGTTAAGCTCGGGAACAACCAGAAGTACGTCTGAATTTCTAATGCTTCGGTTTTTGGTAGCTAAATACGAGAATTCCGTCTTCAAGGTATGTTCCGAATCGATAGAAGTGCCTGTTGCTTTTCGCGGCTGGCATTCGCGACCTTGAACACACGAAGAAAAGACGGCATGATGTATTGACGAGGAAACGATATTGTTTCTCATGGCAATCAGCGAATAAAACATCCGCACTGGACAATTGGAAGAGATCAAACGGCGTAAGCGCCATATCCCTCGATGGCAAACATCGCATGTTCTAGTCGTCAAGGTCTCGACGTGTCGAGCTCAAAGAAAGTGTCCAGTCCAGGAGGGTATGCACCGTTGACGAATTCGGCAGAGGCAAAGTAAGGACCGGAGGGAGAGGGTTTGAGAGGATCAACTCCCCAGCAAAGATCCAGAGGCATTTGCATCAAACGTGCCGTGTCATGTTCTTTGGTCAGTATATTTCTCAGAATGGCAGAAGCTCCAGCTGGAATAAAGAGCCGCTGCTGACTCCAGGTGTAGCGACGGCAACATGTCGCCCAGTAACGTCGATACCAAGATCTACATTTGCGGCAGTATGTAGGTCGAACAGAAAGTGGGCTAATAGGAGACAGCTTTTGGACTTTCGTCTCAATGCTCCGCCATCCCTCGAACAGATCTAAGGTTGGTTGAGGACTTGGTGCGGCTCGAGGACGAAGTGGTTTACGTCGTATGTTGTAGACAGGCTTGATGCCACTATGCTGCGGTTTCGGGTTTCCAGTGATTTCGTCGACAACCGGAAAGTATCGATGAATGCAATACCGGTGGAGGGTACAAATTCTAAATGGCCAATCCCGCAATCTGCGAGAAATTGAATTATGGTCGTTTGCATGTTGGTCCAGGTTACCGCCAAGGTAGCCAGCCAGGTAGTACTGTAAATAATCTGCCAGAGTCCTCATTGGATTGAGGGGTCCGGCGAAAGGTAGTTCGTGATGCAGAGTCTCGGACCAATTGCTTCCATGCACCGCGTTGAGAAGTTTCGGCTGGCAGGGTGAGAACAACGACTTCAGAAGCTTTGTGGAAAGAATCGCTCCAGCCACGCCTGCGCCAGAGTCCAGCATTTTTCCTTCTTGGCACAGCTGATGAAAAGCTTGAAACCATCGAATCATGATGTGCACGTCATCGATCTGCAAAATGTCAATGTGTCGCGTAGGGTGGGAATCGTGGCAATCCTGGAGATCCCAGATGCAAAAAAGCTCATCCGGAGATAGAAACGGGAGTCGAGTGATCAGCGCCACGAGTAGCTGTAATCGTATAACAGCTCGGGTCATGCAATGACCGAGAACAATCGGTTTGTCCTCAGCCCACTTCGAGGGCATAGGCATTATGCGAGAATTGAGAATTATGCCACAAACCGCAGGGCGATCGAGCGCGAGCCGACAGACTAGTCTGCCCAGTCTGAACGCTTCAATCATAACCTATATTCGATGAGTATGAGATAACCAGATGGACACGAAAGCGGCTAGACTTCAAGGTGCCAAAAATTCCTTTTGCGGCGACATCATAAAATGTGGTCAGGAGACCATTGCGTATAGTGGGAACCATAGCACTCGAACGACGACGGGGACTATGAGAGCCACCAGATGCGTTGATAGCTTGTTGTACTTGACAGTTTGGGCTTGGGGGACCTACCTCTAACATGGGAAGGCTTCTAACCGAGGGTTTCCAGTACTCCACACATCGATCCATTATCATTTGACAAACTCGTTTCTTCCTGGTCGTCGGGTTCAACCACACTTGCAGAGCACAACCATCAGACATCTTTTGGAGCAGTACAACGGTAGATGTTATCTTTTCGCATTCTGAAGGCAGAAAAGTACCAGGTGGGTACGTAAGCCATGCTTCGACCACATATTGGCGCGCTTCCCAAAGAGCCGACATGAGGATAGGAGAGGATGTGATGAAAGCAAAAGCGGAGTGGATTTGTCGTCGGAACACACCCTCCGCATGAAACGAACTGTGCGGACTCCATGGAAATGCTTCGTAGTGGTAAAAACATTGTCGAATTACGTTCATTTGAACCTCTATTGGAGTGTTGCAAAGCCGTGAGCATAGCGGTTTACTGGGATCCGAGACCGAAGATGGCGCAGTTTGGGAAGGCATGTCGACCTTTGATGGGGTAAAGAGCGCTTTAAAGGAAGGATGAAGAGCTGAAGCGTCTATACGAAAGAGCGACTCGGGCTTCTCGTTGGAAAGCACTACGGCTATCGGTAAAGGGTCGAAGTGAAATTATCGATTATTCTTTCTCGCGGTTTGTTGTATTTAGATGTTGAGCAGTTTGTAGATCTTGTCTATCGCGCAGTTTCATAAACGGTTGTACCACTCTGAGGATGTGAAGGAATATGAATCGTAGTCGTAGTGGCGAGATGGTTACAAAGGAGAGGAGAGAAACTTGACAGATGCAGGTGAGTTCTCGTGGTCGGCCCCAGCCTGAAGATTATGAAGGAAGTGACGACGCGGCATCATCAAAAATGTTCTAGCGTACAATTTATAGCAGGAGGCATGTGAAGTTTGGCAGATACTAGAAATAACATAATTGATATCATTCTCTACCTACCTCAGGAGGTAGGTATCTATTGGCCACTGAGCCAACCGATATCCAGTATTCTAGACTTCTGAAGCTTATGAGAAACAGAGCAGCAACGCAAGGAAAACGGACAGAGAGTCGTCGAACACTTTTAATTTCCGCAGTATCTTATATTACCAAACAAACGTCACGTCAGTATGAATTGCCCTTCTAAAGGACAAGTTGATCAAAAAAAAGACAACGCTAAAGAGTTAGAGAACCTAGGACCCCTTGAAATTGTTGTCTCCGCTTTCGTTGCTAGCAGGTAGTGTGTTATATAAAAGTTCCAACAATAAAATCCTTATTCTCAGTAGCGGATAGATATATATGTATATATATTTACATACATGATGTGAAGAGGACACGTAGAAAATAGGTGGCAGCATGACATTAGACGAAGAACATGAGGGTACGACGTCCGTCTTGCCCAGCCGATGCTTTATGCTCAATCTCGCAGTCTCGCGACAAGCTTGAAATGTAGTTTTGTCACTTTATAATGACTATCTATCCGGGGTACCCGTGTGGGTGGATACTGACTACAAGCCTGCCTTTGAATGTCAAGCCCTTCGCAATCAGCATGCTTTCGAAGGAACGGCAAAACACCACCAGTTTGCAACACTATTTTCGTCTTCGCTCCGCAGCATGTACTTGAACGAGGAATGTGGATCGAAGCGTGGAGCATAGATTTGTTGCCCGAGTGGTCACGCACCATTCCCCAAGCATGCTCCAAAGTTTGCTGGCATTTGAAGCCAGAAGAAATCAGCTAGGAAACCATCTTCTCTATCCCCGCGTGATGACCTGGATGACCCCCACAGGCCTTCAGAAAAGGACTAACTTCATCATACTTGCTTGATTGTGAAAAACTTTCTATCTATTGACTGCAAGTGTGTCTGTATCTACAAAGTCCACAAGGATTGACAATCCTACGAACTAACGAAAGCCTGCCATAGGTCTTCATCATCATCCTCAACCTCGTCCACCAACATGCCCGAAGGTTGCCTATACGTATCGTAGCCCTGCGGATAACACTCATATCTCTTGTCGCGCTTCGCTAATCCCCATCCTATCTCCAGAGTATGCTGACGTTTGTTAAAAGCCTTCTGCTCTGCGTCGAGTAGCTGGTGAATTGTAGGGGAAAGGCTCTTCGGACGTTTCATTGGGAGAAAGGAAGGCCAAGTCCAGCGATTAAAGCATTGGCAACCAATTCCACGACTGCTCCAAGAAACGGCAAAACACTGGGAGTGCTTGTAGCGGTCCAAGCGCAGGCTGAAGCGCTTTTCAACGGTTCTTTTGATGATCTTCCAACCAGGTAGAGAGTCGAAGGACGCCTGATGTAAAGTATCATGATAACTGGAATTTGTTAGCAAGCGATTGGAGAAGTATGTTGTGCTGGGAGGGGGATGGGCTCTGGGAAGAAGAGGTGATCTGACTCTGACAGAGCCATATTATACTTTGACTTAACAATAGAGCACATAAGTGGTCTCAGATTGCCACGACATGATATGCAGAAATTTAATGACGAGACTTTGGTGATGAAAAGATTGAAGGTGTTGTAGCGCAGAAAGAACTTACCCTCTGTCACACCACTCAAGGAGGTTCTCAGCTCGTTCTGTGCGATTAATGTTGATGGGCTTGATTCCGCTGTGTTGGCCTTTATACTTTCCAGTGCAGGCATCGATAACCGGAAAGAAGCGATGAATACAAACGTCGACATTTCGGTTGTAGTCTTTGGTCTGGCGATCTGTAGCAATTTCGCAGAGCTCGAAAGGAAAGTCGCCATCATTCGGGTACTCAAGGCGAGACCATCTATTGCCAAGCTCCAATTCGTTTTCAACATCGTCTTCGAATCTATCTATTAGTGGCATGTCTGGCCGAAGCTTTTGAGAAAAGGGCAGCTGGTAATGATCTTGTTCCGACCATTGCGAAGCTTCTTGAGGTCGGAGTGGGCTTGAGACTGAGACACTGGGTCCAAAAAGCGACTTGACAAGATCTGATTGGAGAATCCGTCCAATGACTCCAAAAGATCCGTTGGCGGGTTGGAGATGCGAAAACCGACCATGTAAATATCTTATCCATTTCACAATGATCCGTACCTCTTGGACTTCTTCCTTACTGAGACTTCGTGTTCCATGTCCATGAAGTTCAGGTTCCTGCGGGGGGTTGTCAAATAACCAGTAGATAATTTCCTGGTCGGAAAGTTTTGGAGTCCATCTGGTCATTGCAACGTAGAAATGAAGCCGAAAAATGGCCATGGTCAAACGATGTTGAAGTCGCAGGGTTTGATCTTCGGCGAAGAACGATGGTGTGGGCATTAAGGAGGATTGGATGATGATTGAAGAAATCGTCGGCTTTTCTGTCACAACCTTTGTGATGAGACTCGCCAGTTGTGAGCTGCCAGCAGCAACTTTGAAGTGAGCGATGGACTGATCAGTGGAGCGATTGGTGGAGTCCAGCAGGAAAAGCGAGAAAGGGTCAGTGTAGTATCTGAGATCGGGAATGAAGAACTGCTGATCAGGCTTCGAAGTTGTCATAAGAGTCGCAACGTTTTCAACAGGCCTATGATACTGCATTGGGAGAAGTGTGGCCGCAGGATAGGTGAGAAGAGCTTGAGCAAGTTTTCCGCGAATATCCCATAAGACTTGAAGAAGCTGCGGAGAGCATGAGATGAAAGAAGCGGCCGCTTGTATCTGCTTTTGAAACTGTGCAAGCTGTTCTCCAAATTGGTCGTTCTCAAATGGCTCCAATGGGTGGAACACCTCGAGAAGTATTCGTTCCGAGATCTCGCCAGGAGCTCTGGAGAGCCAATTGATGAGGCGAGTGGTATCTTCCATGGCACTCGCCGGCGGAGCTAAGGCTTGCGATATGCTTGGTAACATGATCGTGCTTGGTAGCGGAAGAGTGGGCGAGTACTTGTGGTCAAACTGCTGATAGCAAAGCGTGGTATGATTTTGTGTGCGGCGTGGAAGGCGATGGAGGTCTGTAAGAGGCGTAGAGAAGTTATATAGCAACAAATGAAGGGGTTAGCCAGAAGCATGGTGAATGCGGGCCGGTAGCGCAGAGTGACGGAAGCTTCAAATGCCAAAGGCGAGTGATGAAATTAGCTAAGTGCGAGGGAAGCCGGTGAACTCCATGAGGTTTACTGAATGAGTTTTGGAATGAAGCTCAGAGATGGTAGGGGTGAGAAGCGATGAGCAAGTCCTCCAAAACAGCTTAGCTTCATTGGCTCAAGCTGAGAACCTACAATTCGATTTGGGCGCCTACATTCTAGGTGCGTGAGGGACATATAGAAGGTTCTTTTCGAGTCCACCTCAAGAATTCTCAGGTGCACGTAGTCTAGATCAAGATCTCATGGCGAACAAGCGAACCAATGTGCCCCTAACAAGAACGATACCTTCATGTTTATCGCTACGTGCTTCCATTCCCGGCGTGCAAAACCTCCGGGCCCTGGCGTTGAGAACTCGTCTCTTCTTTCGACGTTACGGCGGGATACATTATAGTTGTCAGAGCGCGCGAAATATTTAGTCGCTCAGTCGAGTGTATATAGGTAGGCAGGTAGCAGAAGCTATCTAAAGCGTCACTACAACAAGAAGCCGCTATGGCTATGGCTAGTAAACCTGAACGATGCATAGTATTAAATATATGTATACTTGACGATAGCCAAAGTGTAGGGGAGATGTAAGAGAGTCCTCTTGACTGAAATGACCCAAGAAATGACACAGCGAAGTCATGTGGCTGGGTCAACTTATCTGGTCATGCCCCACCAGCAGAGCACAAATAAGTAGGTAGGTAGCAACTGAGCACAAATATTGTCATGTATAAAGGTGATTTTCCCAGCAAACAATGGAATGAAGTTAGAGATGGAGTCGTCGACAAGGATCGGGTTCCCGAATGCTGTGATATATCGGCCCGAAAAGCTGGGACTGATAAACTGTCATGGGACTACTAACGTTACAGTGCTAACCAAAGACAGGCAAATATTGCCACTGACTAGGCAGAATGTGATACAGCGCTTGTGCTTCGCCTCTGGCAAGGAAGGCGTTGCCTGTGCAGCAGCAGGAGCCACCCGCCCGCCCTGCTGACCCTGCATCACCCCCCAAGCACCAAGCTCCCGTCACTGTCTCTGTTCTCTCGCCATCGTCACCAAGCTGCAGCCTTCAGACACAACAACTGAAGCTCTTCATCTCCTTTCATCCATTTCCATCTCATTGTCTTCCTGCTCAACTTAGTCTCTTTTTGTCTACTTACTCGTTTTCCCACATTTCAATATGAGGACCGCTGCTGTCGCCGCAGCCGCCGCCCTGGTAGGCGGGGCTGCCGCTGGAACGCACAAGATGAAGCTCAACAAGATCTCTCTTGATGAACAGCTCAAAGGCGCTACCATGCATGAGCTTACTCGACAGCTAGGCCAGAAGTACTTGAGGCATACCGACCGAGACTTTCACATTCGTGAGATGTTTTCCTCTCCCGTTTCCAAACCTTCCAAGGGAGGCCATGTTGTCCCAGGTATTTCACTTGCAGTATCCTATACGATGAGCTTTCACTGACGAAATCCCAACAGTTACCAACTACATGAATGCCCAATGTATGTATTGCCGCGTACGTACTATATTCGCGCTAACGAGAGTCTTTAGACTTCAGCGAGATTCAACTCGGAACTCCTCCCCAAACCTTCAAGGTTATCATGGATACCGGCAGTTCCAACCTTTGGGTACCTTCGAGTGAATGCAGCAGTATCGCATGCTATTTGCACACGAAGTACGATCACGAGTCGTCATCATCATACTCGAAGAACGGTTCTGAGTTTGCCATCCAGTATGGATCTGGCGCTGTCGAGGGCTATGTTTCCAAGGACACTTTGATCTTGGGTGACATCAAGCTTAAGGATCAACTGTTTGCCGAAGTCACTTCGGAGCCTGGTTTGGCTTTTGCATTCGGAAAATTCGATGGCATCCTCGGTCTTGGATATAACACTATCTCGGTCAACAAGATTCCACCTCCAGTCTATAACATGATCGAGCAGGGCTTGCTCGACGAGCCACTGTTCGCCTTCTATCTCGGCGGTACCGAGGATACGTCTGAGGCCACTTTTGGAGGCATTGACGAGAGCCACTACACTGGAAAGCTCACATATCTCCCAGTGAGACGCAAGGGCTACTGGGAGGTGTCACTTGATTCCATCACATTTGGAAAGGATACTGCTGATTTTGACGACACGGGTGCCATTCTCGATACTGGAACTTCCCTCCTGACCTTTCCTTCCACTATTTCTGAGCTACTGTGAGTCATTAAAGCGCGCCATTGAAAGTCATCCATAAGACCAGCCCATCAATCCTGCACAGGAACCAACTAACAGTGACAGAAACAAGCAAATTGGTGCCAAAAAGGGCTTTACCGGCCAATATACCATCGAGTGCGACAAGCGTGATTCACTCCCCGATCTCACCTTCACACTTCAAGGCAAGGATTTCAAGATAGGACCATTTGACTATATTCTTGAAGCCGGTGGATCTTGCATCAGCGCCTTTACACCTATGGATATTCCAGCACCAGCCGGCCCACTGGTTATTCTTGGTGACTCATTCCTTCGCCAATGGTACTCTGTATACGATCTTGGGAAGGACGCGGTTGGCATTGCCAAGTCCAAGGCTTAAATCGTCGGAAGGAGAATGGCAGGATTCATTGACGCGTGTCAAATTGTATGGTGTAGACATTTTGGGTTGCTCGAGAGGTAATGCAGTTGGGCGCAGGGTGGAAATTGCATATGTGGCTCGTGTAAGCAGTACATAACATGGTTGGAGAGTCTCTCTTCCCTCGAATCAATTTCTTAAGTATTTCTAGTCATGTTCAGTGTTCTGATCTGCATAAAAATGTGAGCCATTTGTTCTTCCGGCCAATCATGTCATGAAAAGGCGAGCCTGATCCCTGCCTACAGCACCTGATGTAGACCTCGGGCTGTTGATCCACCCCCCTGTAAAATGTTTATTATCTGATTGGTCATGACCATCATTTCAGCCGTATGGCTCGCAAGGCTGACGACCAGGCTCGCACTTGCCTTCAAGCTGCGTCGCTCTTGCCTTTGAACACTCCAGTCCCACCCAACAACACTCTTTCCTAATTCTCTTCGAAAACAGGCAACAACAAAAGGCGCCTAGCACGTGTATAGGTGCAATTCAATGTTTGCTTTCTAATCAAGGTCTGTGCGTTTGGTGTGCGTTATCTCGATATTTGCAAAGTGCCCGCCTAAATCTACTTCTTCTCTCTCCAGGTATTGGACCTTGCTAGATTTCGACTGAAGTTTTTCTACTACACGCTTTTTCGTTCTTGTATGTGCACATTGCACATCCCTCTAGCATTCCGAGTACGTTGCGGCTTCGGTCACTTCGTTTCTCATTCTTTCCTTCGAGTTATTCGCATTGCGGCTTCGGTCACTTTGCTTTATTTCTCACCCGAGTTAATCGCGTTGCGGCTTCGGTCACTTCGCTCAATTTTCTCATCCGAGTTAATCACGTTGCGGCTTCGGTCACTTCGTTCCATTTTCTCACCATCAAGATGTCTCACCTCCCTCATCGACCTCGAGGCAATCAAAGCCACAACCCCATTCCTCCACCTTCATCAACCGGGCGGGGCAGAGCTGTACCAACAGGTCAGCGCCAAATCAACGCTCCACCTCCACCTTCACCATCCGGACGAGGACAACATTCGCAACAAATTGTTCGCGGCGGTGGACGCGGCTCCGGTCGTGGCAACATCCATACGCAACCTCCACCACCAACAATGACTTCCGCGGCTTCACTTGGTAAGGCTAAATACTTTACTATTAGAGAACCAAAAACTAACTGTTGTAGCCACTGATCCACTCGACTCATGGGCTTTTGTGCATCACTTCCCGACTTCCAGAAGCCAAAAACCACTGGACTTGCAGAGCCATCAGTCGCATGTCGAAATCTGGAAGTGTCGCGCACTGGTCTTAGATCCACAAGAACGAGTTCAAGCCACGCTCTTCGACGATGTAGCTCAACCGGTAATCTTCGGAATCCAAGGAAATCCAATCAATATGGGATTTCGCCTAGAGGTCTGCGCTCATCCTTTCGCTGGTTCGAAAGATTTCGAAGGCCTAGCAAAGTATATGGAACAGCGAGTCGAGATCTATTTCCAGGCTTACAGAGACGAGGACCTCAATCGTCTTGATACAGTCCGACCAATTGTGCCATACTCCTATGTCCAAGGCACAGCACCAGTATCACCTCGCGGAGCCTATACATTCTCGGACAACATCATAGAGCTAGAGTACCTCGATGTCTCCAGTGTCATCAAATGCGAGTTGCCGCAGGCGTTTCGAGACTTCAAGCCCCAAAGCCATCGTCACCTCCGTTGGCGAGCCGATTCATACACCATCATAGATCATACTATGCCCATCGAAAAAACCGTTCCTGACTTTACGTTGGGCCAGTTGGCTCGAGATAAGGTGGACAAGTTCGTTGGCGCTCTGTCGAAAAAGGGAAATAAGCTGAGCGTAATTGTCGCTGCAAGCAATGGACACCAAATTGTTCATACTCTGAATCGCTTCCTCTCCGTCCCAGAACAGCGTCCGTCATACTGGCCATGGCTCGAAGAATTCGGTCTCAATCTTTCAGATGATGGCACCAAGATCCTCCCAATCAATTTCGAAGTCTCGCGATATCAGCGCTACCCGAAATGGATTCAACAAGCTTTTGCTCAGCGAAACAAGGGGTTTCATTCGGAACCTCTTCTGCAAATTCTTTCCATGGAGGGCGCCAAGTTCGGTAGTGTTTCGCCACTTTTATCTATGATAGATGGGCGAGAGTACGTCTCTAGAACTCTTGGCTGTCAAATGTATGAGGAGTTGTCAACTGTGGGTTGTGCAGAGAACTATTTCAACGGCAAGCAAAAGTGTATGATCATCAAAGACGAAGCTCGAGGTACAAGAAATGTGGGCATCCTACTCAATCTAGTCATACCATCAACAAAAACGGATGACAAAGAAGTGGACGACATTGAAGATCTCGCAGTCAACACCGAAGCTCATCTACCAGATATCGGCGAATTGGTCACCATTAAAATCACTCTAGACAAAGATATTGGCGAGGAAACTTGGGTTGGCAATGTCATTGCTGTTCCCGATGGCTTCAAATCTAGGCAATGCAACTGCGCGGTTTCGGCTCGTCGCCCAGAATCTGGTGGTGGTCAAATCTTGACTACCGAGGATGATACCTGGGAGGAAGCCGATTTCCATTTCGGTCATTTCGGTCGCCGCTTGTTGTCCGCGCAACTGCAGGTCTGCAATTTGTTCTTTCGCCCAATTTCAAGCAATCTTCGATTTTGGCGAGACTTGTTGCTGGCCCACGATATCAAGAAAGTCGCACGTGAAAGCAAAATCTCTGGACAATCTCTCTGCACAAAGCCGCAATTTGAATCATTCGTCGACAGTCGTCCCCCTGGCCGCAAATTCAATCCGGAACAAAAGCTCGCTATACAGACCTTCGCTCAAAACAAATTCTCTGCGCTTGTTGGTCCTCCTGGTACTGGCAAATCAACAGTCACCGAAGCCATCGTTGAGCTTGGCGTCAAATGCAAACGCACCACTTGGGTAATTTGCGCAGCCAACGTTCCTCTTGATGTTCAGGTTGCCAAGGCTTGCGAGCGGCTCGGTGATAGTAATCCAGACGGATACTATCGCGTGCGTCAATCGCACATAGAAGCCTTGCTCGAGGAGGATGATTCGGGTTTGTGGGGTGCTGACAATGATGATGACTCTGGAAATTCCAACGCAAAGCTCTCTCGTGATTTCTTCGCCAATTCAATTGATCTACCAGCCAACAGAATGATGTCATTGAATGAGGCCATCAAGAAAAGACTCACGCTTTTGAACAACCGAGCTTATTGCAATGGACCAGAAAAACATCTAGTGGCCGATCTCAAAAAAGTGCGAGACATTCGCAACCGCATTCTCAGTGTTACGAGACAAGAAAGGGAAGACGAATCCACTCACTTTGGTAAATATGATGATAAACTCCATTCATTGAATTTTGATACTAACATTTGATAGACCTTCGAAAATTGCTCACCAAACTGCTTCGCAACCTCAAAAAAGAACTTCTCACTTCAGCCAAAGTCATTTACATGACTGCGGCTAGCGCACTGGGTCTATTGAGCGGCGGTTCAAGACCTCATCAGATACTAGTAGATGAGGCTTCGCAATCACTAGAGGTTGACTTGATTGCTCCGATCCTTCTCGCCGCATCATATGAGGACAGCAAACTTGATCGAGTCATGATTGTTGGTGATCCTGAGCAACTTCCTCCCACACTTACCGCCAAGTTCAATCCTTTCAGAGCTCAAGGCATCATGTCATGGTTAGAGAGAGTGGTCAAATTGAGATACCCTGCTGTAGTCATGCTTACACGACAATATCGCATGCATCCAGAGATCTCCAAAGTTTGCAATGCGGTCTGCTATGACAACCAATTGATCAACTGCGCGCCCAAGCACAAACTGGATGATATCATCCTCGACTTCATGACCAAGCACTTTGGCCGCCCTCTACATGCTCTCATTCTCGGTCTCACCTCTCGGCCAGGTTTCAAGTTTGGCTCATCTCAAAGAACTGGTAACATGTCCCGCTTCAATCCTCATTCGGCTCATATCATTTGTCGAATTGCTTGGGGTCTTGTTCATCATGCGGCTCCTCAAGGTTCGCAGCTCTCCATCAAGCCCAGTGACATTCAAATCTTGTGCTTCTACAAAGATCAAGTCAAGTTCCTCAAAGCAATCTTTGCCTCCTGTCCAAGTATGGATGGTATCCAAGTTCTCACAGTGGATAGCAGTCAAGGCAAAGAATCAGCTATAGGGCTTGTAGATCTAGTCACAATGGGTGGAGCTGCGAAGCCTACTGAATCAATGGGTTTCCTGGGTGCTGATAGACGGCGATTCAACGTTGGCTTGTCACGAACCAAAACTGGTATGTTCCTTTTGATATCTAATAATGACCAGTCTCTAATCTATATATAGCGCGAATTGTTCTCAGTGCTGAGCGCTTCTGCGATGGCAAGAATCTGCGCGAGGGCAATGGCTGGTCCGTACTATATGATCACGCCAAGATTGATGGATGCTTGATAAAAGATACTTCATGCAAAATCGCCCGGTCAAATTTCGAAGCTTCCGAACAAGAGATAGCCACAGCCTTCCAACAAGCGAATGATTCATTCGGCAGAGCTCCTGCTCCTCCAGTCAGAGATCCAAAGTCTGCTCCCAAGAAAATGGACGCTGCTTGGATCAAGCAATGGATCGCAAATCAGACAATGCTGTTCATGAAAAAAGCTCGGGATGCTACTCCACAAGACGCGACAAGATACATGACTATTGCAAATGGCAATGTTGCCGATGCGTTGAAGCTGTTCTTTGAAGCAAAGGCTGGTTCGGGAATTGAGGTTATTGATGAGGCTGGAGAGTCTGGTCGTTTTGAGGAAGTGTTTACAGATGACGAGGAGACGTCAATTGTTCCATACAAAAAGAAATAAATTCATTAATCAATCGGGATGCAAGATCAACCTTTGCGAGGTCTTTATTCTGAAGATAAGTACCCGCAGATATTGCAGGATAACAAAGCCCATGCCGTGGATACCGGGTGCCAGACGGACATGTATGATGTCACTACTCGCGAGTCCCACATTTAAGCTCCCACAAGGAGAGGCCACCTTGATGAACAATGAAGCTCGGACTGAAGCCTGGCTTCAACCAGATGCCCCTCAAGGCGATCCAAACGAACAAAGATCACCTAAACGGGGAGCGTCAGCAGCCCTTCATCCGCTGCCAAAATACTGTATCCGAAAAGTAGTCGCTAAACTTGAAAGAGCCTTAGCGTGAGCCTCTTATGCTTAGAGCAAGCCTCCTTGATTTTTAGAACAAGAGTGAGCTAGTCTAGCGGTATCTTTTAAACCAGTCAAACTAAAGGCCAAGAGAGGATAGTCAAAGCTATCCTTAAAGAGGTTAGAGAAAGCCTCTCCCGAAGCCAAAATTCAGCAAAAATCCTGCGTTAGTCGCTTTTGCTGAGCTCTAGCGCCATTTGCAGCATTTTGGCTTCTTAACCTCTTTAAGAAGGGATCAAACCCCCCGGAAGTTTCCGAGTAGGCACGATTTGGGCTGCTGACGCTGCCCAACAAGAGGATCCTCTCCTTCACAACGAGTTTCCAGGCATGGGTTTGGATATGATCGACCTTGCGAGCATTCTCGAATCCAGTCAACTGCTCTCTTCTGAACTGCGCATTGATAAACTCATGGGCAAGATGGCTGAGATCATAACAGAAATCTCGACCGCTGACCTAGTGGGTGTTGTCATCAAGGATGACCGTCGCGAATACATCGTCTCTGCGATTGGTACGCCTGATGGTGTTCAGACTTTTCCAGAGGGCATTAGTATGGAGACTGAAGAAATTGACAAGGCTCTTGCATTGCATGTCACAAAGTATGTGCTCCGGTTCAAGGAAGCTGTGTTTGTTCAGAATCTGCTGGAGGATGATCGTTTCTCTAGTGTCTCGCGATCATACCTGGACAAGAATCCTGGCGGCAAAGCGGTCATTTCTCTGCCTATTATTCATGGAGGCGACAAACTCCTTGGAGCGATCTATGTTGAAGGACCGCCGAACAAATTCACGGAGCGCAACTTGACGGTCTTACGTCTACTTGTCAACCAAATTTCCATCTCGCTTTCCAATGCCTTGGTGCTGAAGAAGATTGAAAAGGTCAGCGCTGAGAATGCGGCGATGGTTGGCGTTCAACGTAAAGCATTGGGTCTCGCACGCGCTGCTGAGGTCAAAGCTAAGGACGCCCAAGCTGACGCAGAGCACAACATGCGACTCAAAGAAGAAGCCTCCAAAGCAAAGTCCATGTTTCTCGCCAATGTTTCTCACGAATTGCGCACACCACTCAACGGTGTTCTCGGCATGAGCGAGTTGCTGAAAGCGACAAGCCTTACCACCAGACAAATAGAGTACACAGACAACATCAGAATCTGCGCCGATACGCTTCTTGCGGTTATCAACGACTTGCTAGACTACACGAAATTGGACGCAGGCAAGATGAGTGTAAAGAAGGATCCGCTTGATCTTTCAACCGTCATTAAAGAGGTTGTGAGAGCACTGAGCTTTCAGAATAACCAGAAGGGCCTCAAGACGGATTTGGATTTACAGCTTAATCCAGATCAGCTACTCATTGGAGATTCAATGAGACTCCACCAAATTCTGATGAATCTCCTCAGTAACAGCTACAAATTCACATCTAAAGGCGGTGTTACCGTTCGCGCTGTGCCTGTCAAAGAAGATGCCGACTCTATCTCCATCACCGTCACCGTTCAAGATACCGGCATTGGTATACCGGAAGAACAACGCGTTAAGCTTTTCCAGCCTTTCAGCCAAGTCGAAAGCAATTCTTCCCGCAGCTTTGGCGGCACCGGTCTCGGTCTCAGCATCTGCAAGGCCCTCGTCGAAAGTCTCATGGGCGGCAGCATCTGGCTTGACAGCGTGCCAGGCCAAGGCACAAAAGTCAGCTTCACCATCAAATTCCCCAAAGCCACAAAAGAAGATCTCGCCAACCTCGCTACGCCCTCTCCAGGTCTCCCCATCAGTCCCGGTCCAATCAGCCCAGGTTCCCAACCAACTTCCTTCCCCCTCTATCCACCCCATCAGTCACCACCGCGCGTCCTCAACTCTGATCCACCAACGCCCTCTTCGCACTACTTCGCCGACATCTCTACAGTCCCACGCGAGGAGCTGCGCGTGTGTATAGCGGAAGACAACATGATCAACCAGAAAATCGCCATCTCGTTCGTGCAGCGACTTGGCTTTTCCTGTGATGCATTTGCCAACGGTCGTAAGGCGATCGAGGCGCTTGAACTTGCTTCGAGTACGGGTAGACCTTATCATGTGTGTTTAATGGATGTACAAATGCCCGTGCTCGATGGATATGATGCTACCCGCGAAATCAGACGGCATCGAGATATCAATGTGCGTGATATCCTCATCATCGCGATGACGGCTAGTGCGATTCAAGGTGATCGGGAGAAGTGTATTGATGCGGGGATGAATGATTATTTGGCCAAACCGGTTCGGTAAGTTATCTCACACGAAATGTGCACCCCATCTTGCTGAATTACATACTAATGATAACAATAGACCCCAGACGCTCAAAGCTTTACTGGAATCATATCTAGATCCTCTGCGCAGAAGGATGAGCTCGGTGTCAAGCGCGCCTACTACGCATCCCCCTTCGACTCCGCCGACAGACGAGGAGACTGTGACGAAGATCGATAAGGCGTTGAGTAAAGTTGCGCTGGCCAAACCTTCGCTGAGGTCGGAATCTACTGCAACGCTGGTTAGGGACGCTGATAAGAGCAGTGACCCATCACCATCGCCGGTAGTAAAGTCGGCTTCATGATGGATATTCGATGCATTATGATGGGTGTATGGGGCTGGCATTGGCATGTCTCCTGTCGGGGGTGGTATTACTTTTGATGTGTGCTCTTGGCGTGTGCTACCGATGTGTCCTGTGAATGGATGTTGCTTGTGTTGCTTGTGTGTGTACTCTCGCATGGTATATGGACCGCGTTATGTTGGCACTTGATACCCACATTGGAATTATTTTGCTGGCGATGCGGGCGTGTGTTGTTTTTGGATTGGAGGGACGTTTTTACGAAGTTCGTTATTTGTAGCATTATAGACGTACAATAGATGGCATTTTAGCGCTGGTTTTATGTATTCTTTGTTATTCCATATATATGGTTTCTTTGTGATGTTCTAGCCTTGCTTCAGCTTGGTTCTCAGCCTTGTCCTCAGCCTTGTCCTCAGCCTTGTCCTCAGCCTTGCACTCAGCCTGATGGTAAAAATTCCGACTTGGAGGGTAGGTACATATAAGTGTTTGCTAAATGGAGGGAGCTTAGTTCGGTCAAATGAATACACTGGCCGTTCCTATTACCCAGATACCAGCGTTGTACCATCACATCTAGTCAAGGTCAAGCGTTCACCAACCGGCACCTCGATACACCCGCAGGTGACTTCAGGTGGAGGCGATGGGCAGTGACTATCTAGGTACCTAGTCAGGTTACAAGTGCCGGGAGTCACCTCTATAAGTTTACCGTAAGACAGCAGCGAGTTGAGCGCAGTGAAATGTGGAAGGGTTTAGCGTTTTTGTGAGGTTTCTATATACCGTCTATCTCTCTAATTTTCTTCCCTTTTGGCGTAGAAAAATGCTTAAAATTTAGTAAGTAAAATTGTTATTATAACCTTATAGATCTCGTCGAAAATCTAGACTAAAATCGCTTAAAATCTTGCTGTTTTCAATCTTTGAAAGGTTGAGTAGAAAATCATAGCTTATGAACTCTGTATTTTCGACGCCCCTTTGAGCGCCTACCCTATTTAGTAGAACCTTAATGGCTTCACTGCGCTCAATTCGCTGCTTTCTTACGGTATGCGCTACGAAATGTTTAGAATATGAGCTTCACTGCCAGACTTCGGCACCTAAAAACACCTGTACGCGAAGTCACTCCGCTCGAAGGCTGAGAGAATAAAGCATAGCAGGCTCGCGCAGTTCTTCATTCTCTCCCCATCTTCTTTCCTCATCATCCAACCCACTCCCAAAGCCCAGTTGGACTCCATAGACGACAATCATCTATCTCTTGTCAACCTTTTCCACAAAAACAGCTCAAACCCAACATGGCTCCCGCAGAACAATCGACTCAGGCGTCCCTCGCTGACGAACGCGAAAATACAGACAGCGCGACTACAAGCCAAATTGTCCACCTCGTAGCGTCTAATAATCAGGAACCTGAATTATGGTCCCGTCTTCCTGCGGAGATCAAGGTCATTATCGTAAAAGCAGCGATCAACAACTCTAGCATCCCGAGCGGCATGCGAGTGAAGACACTCCTGAGAATAACTAACAGTTACGGCGAGCATTTTACTGAAGCGCGACTGTCAACCGACCTGCCCGTTGCAAACGAGACAGTCCTTAGACAAACTTCAAAAGAAATGTCAAGCATGCTCGATGATTTCCACATCGTTCAGCCTGCGGCTCTTCATTTCAGACTCACGTTTCTCAATCGATCTGTCTTGAGGCGGACTAAAATAACGTCCCAGCTGAGCTGGACCCAGCTACCTTGTGCATTGCCATTGAAAGAAAACTCATTGGTGCCTTACGCTTCATTAACGGCCAATATCAAGCTACAGCCTGGAGATCTGGACCTGCTGCGTTCAGAACCGCGTTCCAAATTGCATCAAGGGCCCTCGTCGTTCACGGCTTATGATCTTCGTACGGCTGCAGATTACCAAGCTAAGCCATCGACGGATAATGAGATCCTGGATTGGTTGTTGTTCTCACGTTGCATAAGTATGATGAAATCCGTGGTCAACTCGGTTTTCCGGCCACAATTGTCTGGTGTCTCGCAAAATGACTGGGACCCTGAGGTATATGGAGATAAGACGCAAGTGCATTTCAAGCACTTGACGATTGTCATTCACGAGTTCCACTTCCCTGACACCGAAGGTCATGGAATCATGCCAGTCATTCGGGGCCACGAGAGCCGAGACAACATTACAGTTCGAATTTTCTTCAAATGTATGTTTGAGCTGCCTACATTCTCTAGATGGACCGCAAAGATACATAGGGCTGTGACTCTCCGGTTTGAAAACATGGAGTTCACGGCTGAGAAGAAAGATGGAGGAGAAGCTGAGGATTTCGAGATCGCGGTCAAATACTTTGAGATGAATCCCGATACCATTTCGCCAGCGATCTCGGGTACATCAATTGAGACCCCAACCGCTCAAATCTCTTCCTCATTTTGATCGGATGGGGATACTTGGTCGCGCCAGAGCGAAAGTTGTGCATCTGCCTGCTGCGCATCATGTTGCCAAAGAGTCGACTGGGAACACTCTTGCATGCTGGATTCAGTGGCGATTACAGCATAAAAGCTTTATGAACTGCAGCATGTGGGCAAGTCATGTATCAGGTTGTGATGCTGGGCTTTGTCATATCCTCAAGCCTGGCGGGAAAGGGACGGCTGTTTGTATGTAATATCAATGTTAGCGTCTGCAGCCACACTGAAGTTGTTGTTTATCCAGTCTCATACTCATTCCGTCAAAGCAAATGCAGATATCGGTAGACTTGTCGTTGCACCCACCTGATTACCCAAGGGCACTAAGATCATTATTTTTATTGAGCAAGCTGATTTACATGTCAAAGAGAATGTAGGATTCTACCGTAAGGCCTGTCGCATCTGGATGATGATTTGGCCTACTGTAAAGCAACCATTCCTCTTATGTGCTCCACAAATTTGTCCCTGGATGGCCGTTAAAGCTCGAAGTACTGCTTAATCGCTTGCCAGGCAGGTAGATTGATTCATACTTTCAGTTTCTGATGTAATCAAGACGGGCATGAGCCATAGCGTAGCTGTCTTTTCTGTCTTGAATTGTTCACAAAACGAACCATGTTTTCCCTGCAATGATTAGGCAGTCTAGATAACAAAAGCTGAGAGAACGATGTTTGATAAAGCGCCGGAAACCCCAGTTTTTTATTAGACTGAAAGCATACGTGAGATATTTGTCGGGTATAGAATTATTTTCCCTCCGTGTACGTTATCTTAGTTTCTTAGACGTAGTAAGCTGCTTCAAAAATAGGTCGCCTTTAGCTCCCTGCTTAGTTAGAGAGCCTTTGGCTTTTGCTAACTAAGTGTCCCTAGCTATCCTATATAGAACTAGGTTTGCCCTTAGCTAATTAGATATTTTAGGATATGCGTAATTTTAAAGTAACTTACTACGTCTAAGTAACTCTTATAGAGTTTTAGTAAGGGCCCTATTAACTTTATATAAAAGAATATATCCTTTTTAAACTATATTATCTCTATAACTATATATACTATTACGTTTATTTCTATATTTACTTACTTATCTTCTTTATCTTTATTATTTATTTTTACTATGTCTACTTAAAAGTATTATACTAGTTCTAAGTATTAGGCTTATTATAGTCCTAATACTAGTAAGCTACTTAGTTTCGTAATATAATTATTAATATCTTTAACGTAGCTATAATAGTAATTTTAGTCTAAAAAGCTATCTAGTTTACCTTCTATATTAACGTTACTACTATTATTATTTATTAATATCTTACTATAGCCTAGAAACTCTAGTTTACTTACTAATCCTTACTCTTTACCTAGCTAGATTAGTAATCTATTAAGTAGTAAAGAGGATAATAAAGAACTAGGATTAAATAATACTTATTATTCTCTATCTATTTAGTATAGTTAGTAACTTAGTACTAAGTAAAAGCTTAAGTTAATATTATTATATATTTAGTTAATTTTATAGATATTTATTAAGTTTCTAAATACCTAGGTTAGTATAAATAATTAAGACTCTAACCTTATTATATAGCATTAGTATTATCTAATAGTAGAGAGTTATTATATAGTTCTAAATAACGTACTTACTATATACTATTCTATAGACTTAATTAAGAGTAATAGGTATCTATAAAGCTTTAAAAGTAAGTTCTAAGCCTTTTTAAAAACTACTTACTTTAGCTAATTTAACGTTAAAACTACTCCTTCTACTATTAATTTCTCTATAGGTATATAATAACTAAAGCTTCTAGCTCTATAGTAGTTTACTTTCTACTAAGATATTATATAAAATAATTAGAGTAGGTTTAAATCTTATAAACCTTAAAAACTCTATATTAATAATTAATATATCTTCCTTATTACTATAGTTATATATAGCTATTAAGCCTATTAGAATTC
>MU004233.1:545595-556369 GCA_010405405.1 Microthyrium microscopicum | reverse complement strand
CTATTTAGATCTAACCTTTTCCTTAATATTATAAACTTATATTATTATTAATATAACCTAAGTACTACTTATAGAGTAACCTTATCTAATAGATAGCTACTTAGTATATAATTAAGTATATAAACTAGTAATAGCTTACTAGGTTACTTATAACTCTTTATTTTATTAATAGATAATATATAGCTATCCTAATATAAGTAGAAAGGCCTTACTTAAAATATATAGTATCTTTAGGCTACGTTCTATACCTACTTATTATAGGCTAATAATTTTTTAAATAAAATTTATAAAGAGCTAATAATTAAACTTTAAGTATTTATAATCTTAGTAGATAACGTTTAATATAAGCTAACTCTAAAAAGATTATTACAAAGTATTTAGCTATATCTAGATAAGGTAGGATATATATAGATAAGGTAGGGTAGAGTAGATATACTTATATTATTATAATCTAACTATAATCTCTAATATTCTATAGCAAAATCTTTAAGTTACTTAACTTTCTATATTCTAAACTTTACTAACTACTAATATCTACTACTATTTATTACTTTAAGCCTAATTCCTATAACTTTATATAGTTAGCCTACCTAAATTCCTACTATTAGTTATAATAAGCTTATTAAGCTTTAGGATAGTAGAAGAATACTAATTAAAATACTTATTAGCTATAATAACTAGATTTACGTACTAGTATTTTATTCTAATAATAAATATTTCCTTTTATACTTTAAAGATAAAACTATTTATTAGTAGGATGTTTTATAAGAAGGTACGTTATTCTTATAGCCTATTAGAAATAGCCTATATAGATAAATATAATACTAGTAGATAAGACTTAAGAGTAATAAGCGTAAGCTAAAATAATTTTAGCCTTATCCTAAGTAGATATCTACTTACTAACGTAGTGTTAAATCTATTAATTAATATATTTTGCTAATTATATAATTACTTTATCCTAACCCTAGAACCTTATTAGAAAAGGCGTAACTCTAGTTAATAAATAAGAGAACTTTACTTTTATAATCTTAGTTAAGTAGAAGGCCTTAAACTTATAAGTCTCTAGTATAAGTAGCTACTTAGATTCTATATAGCTTAAAAGTTATTTAATAAAGCTATCTAAAGACACTATAACGTTTAAATATTAAACGCTATAATAATATTTAATTAATATACGTTAATATCTATAAGAACTCTATAGTACTATATATTTATAGACTTTATTACGTTTAGAACCTAATAATTATACTATAAAGTATTTATAGTATAACTAATCTTTACTAACTATGCGTAGTAAATATTTATTATTCTTTTAAAAATTATTTAGTTATAGACTTTAAAGTTAACGTTACTAATAGAAACCTAATAACTTAAGTTAATATTAGTATTTTTTACTAAAGACTCTTCTACTTCTTAAGAACTATATAGTCTAACCTTCTACTTCTTAAGAACTATATAGTCTAGCCCTTCTACTCCTTAAGAATTATAATAGTCTAGTTTAATTATAAATTTATATACTATAGTCTAGCGGTAAGAGTATATACTCTAATTAAGTCTTTATAAAGTATTTAAGGGATTATAATATTTATATTTTACTACTTATTATAAGTACTTATAAGATATAAACTTATCTTATTCTACCTATCTCTTAGCCTTATATTATTCTAGGCTGTCTTGTTTATTAGTAATAATATACATTCTTTTAGCCTAGATATTTATACCTACTATTATTACTAAATAGTAGAACTAATTATTACTAGCTATATGTAGCTAAAATATTACTATATAAATACAATATAATAGATTATTCTCTAGCGTTAAACTATATACTATATATACTTACGCTAATTTAGCTATTACCTACTACTATATTAAGAGTAATAATACTTATTATACTCTTACGCTTTTACTATTAAGTTACCTTCTTAGTTTCTCTATTAATTAAACTAATAACTATCTCTTAATCTAGCGTTTCTATTCTTTAGTTTAATAGTATAACCTAAATATATATAGTAAAGGCTAATATATATATATATTAGTAAGTACGATAGTAAAGGTAGTTTCTATTTAATATAGCCTATTAAAAGCTAGTACTAAAGCTAAAAAAGGATATAAGCTATTCATTACTATTTTCTAAATACTTTTAAAGAATAAAGTAGATAGCGTTCTAGTATTAGTAGAGCTATAGTTAATAAGAATGTAAGTTTTAGTAGTAAGAGAAATAGATAAACTAAAGATAATATAATATAGTAGCTTAGTATACTAGAATAACTATTAGATTAGGAGAATAAAGTAGAAGATAGTATAATATATATAGTAGCTATATAGATATTATATATTTTCTAACTTTACTTATTTATAACTAACTATTTACTAATATTAATATTTATATTATAGCATATATAATAGATAATAAGATAATAAGAATAATATAATTAATATACTCTATATAATTAATTTAAATAACTATAATATATTATTATATATCTATAATACTTATAACGTACGCTTTATAAGATATCTATAGCTTTTAGAGTAACTTCTACTTACTTTTTATAGAACCTAATTAAATAATATAATTATAAAAATATTAAAAAATACTAGATATACTTATAATTCTTATAATATATATCTTATAGGATACTTATAGCTTTTAGAGCAACTTTTACTTATTTCTTATAGAACCTAATTAAATAATATAATTATAAAGGAAGCGTAAAATACTAAACGCTTAGATAGTTACTATTATTATAAGAAGTATATATTAATATACTATTCTATACTAACTACCTACTCTAAACTATTACTCTTTAAATCTTTATCTTCTAACTAGTCTATAGACTAGATAATTTACTTAAATTCTTATACTTTATAACTTTACTCTTAGATTTATAATAATTATTTCTAAAGATATAGTCCTTTAGATATATAATATAATAAATATAATAACTTTTAGGATTTCTTTATATAGTCTTTACTTTCTTTATAAACTATTAATATTTCTATCTACGCTTAATATACGCTAAATATATAATAGTATTTAATACGTATTTACTAAAAGTCGTTTTTATTATATAGCTAATATTACTACGTAATTATTTTTTTTTAGACGTTAAGACGTCTTACTTCTTAATAGTCTAAGACTACTATTTATTAAGCATAGTAGGGCACTTTATATTTAGAATTAGCTTTATCTCTATAGGACCTAGCTAGCTAAGGTTAATTCTAGTTATTAAGCTAGAGTTAAATTTTTATATAAGTACGTTGTACTTAGCCTTAGTAAGGAGAGGGGTAGAAAAAGGAAGAGGGTTAGGATTAATAAGAGTCTCGTCGTTTTCTTTATCTTTATTATCGTTGTTGCTATTATTATCTATTAGCTTATTATTACTAAAATTAAAGAGTGAACCTAAGAAAAGAGATAGCTTAGGTAAGCTAAATATATAAGAATTTAGAATAAAAAGGAGACTCTTTTCTTACTTAATAAGCGTAGCTAAATAAGCTTAGTAAATAGCTTAGTAAATATTAAACTTAACTTACTAACTATAATTATTATTACTAATATTTATAAGTAATATACTAGAACTTATAAATTATTAAAGTTGCGACGCTTTATAATATAATTAGAAATCTTGCCTTCTAGATAAGTATATTTACCTTTTTAGTATAGTATACTATAAAGAATTAACTTTATTACTATAATAAGCTAAGATAATAAAAGACTATTAAATAGCTAATAAGCGTAGATAATATATATATTAGGCATAGAATAGTATTAAGAGTATATCTTTCTTTTAAGGGTAGTAAAAAATATAAATATATAAAGTTATAAAGTTAAGAAGTTAAAATTTAAAAGCTAAAAAGCATAAAGGCTTTAAAAAGACTATAATACTATAGTCTTACCGTTTTAAATACTTAGTCTAACTAAGAGTATTAGCTATTAAATAGTTATAATTACTTAATTTAGTAATACCTAATTAGCTTATTATGTTCCTATAAGGCCCTTATCTAATAAAAAAAACAGAATAGAATTAGTTAATATATAAGAAGTATTAAAGGCCTAAAAGTTATATTAAAAAAGTATAATAAAGACCTAAGGCCTAACCTTCTTAAAAGTAGTCTAGTTAAGTATAAAGAGAACCGCTTAAGAGAAAACCTAAAGGTATATAAAGATAAAAAAAAGAAGAGAATATATCTAGTATAGTAAAGAATATACTATTTAAGTAGTAGATATAGTAAGTAGTACTTTATAAAGTTCTTACTATTACTAGATTAAGATAATATAATTATAATATTAATAGTCTTAATTAATTATAAAGAGTTATAAATAGTTAAATATATAGTAAGAGTTACTATATAGTTTGTACTTATTATATATATACTATTTAGTTATAAAGTATAACTAAAATAGTAATAAGTAAAAGATATATTATATATAATAGAAAGATCTATTAAGTATATTCTACTAGCGTATTAATTACTTAAAGGGAAATACTTATACTTACTATATTATTCCTATCTAACCTAGCCTCTACTTAGACTAGTAAAATAGATATATTATATAGTATTTTATTTATTAATATATTATAAAATACTAATATAGAATTATATAATATTATCTCTTAGACTAAATACTATACTAAAATTATAATCCTTATAACTTTAAATAACTACTAGCTTAAAAACTAACTCTTTATATTAATAATATATAGCGTTTCTATATAACTTAATAGTTTTAATCTAAATAGATATATCGCTTTTAAAGAGAGTCTAATAAAACTTCTCTTTATCTTTATAATAAAGATTTAGCAAAGTAGTAATAATATTAAGAAAATATATATAGGAAAGGTTCTTAATAAAGAACTACTATAATATAATAAGATACTAATAATAGAGGGCGATAGGCTATTTAGCTATTTATATTATATTCTTTCTAATATTCCCTAATAAGTATTAGGGTAACTAAGTTTACTACTTACTTTAAGCTAACGCTAAAGTATAAATTAGCTTTATAGAACTATAATTACTTTATCTTACTAAATTAATAGTATAGAGTCTTATAAGAGTTTATTAATATTATAATAATTCGTAAGAAAGTCTTTATTAAAGAGTAAGGCGTACTACTAAAGAATAAAATAAATAATAAAAATACTTACTACTAGTACTTTCTAATATATATTAATATTAGCGTACCTATAAGTTAATCTACTAAAGTTTAGTATAGATTTAATACTATTAGTAATACTAACTCTATACTCTAAATTATATTACTCTTTAAATAGTACTTTAACTATAGTTATATCTCCTAATATAGCTTAATTACTATTTTTATAACTAAGAATAATTAATAGTCTCTTAAAGGCTAGTATATAAACTATGCTTTCTAAATAGTTAAATAGTAAGATACTAAATATTCCTTAATATAAATTTCTAGTAAACCTACTTAACTCTACGTCTCTATATATAACGTTAAAAAGTAAAGTACTTAAGCTACTAATAATTAGCTATATTAGCTTTACGTATAAGAGATTAAAGTATAAGCCTTAGCTAAATAGAGTCTACTTATCGTTAGATTTTCTAATATCTAGTTCTTATTATAGTATCTAGTTTCTATTACTTAACAAAACTAATAAGTAGGTAATACTAAGTAATATAGAGAAGCTAAGTACTATAATAATACTAAGTAATATAAAGAAGCTAAGTAATATAGTAATACTAAGTAACGTAGAGAAGCTAAGTACTATAGTAATACTAAATAATATAAAAAAGCTAAGCGCTATAATAATACTAAGTAATATAGAGAAACTAAGCGCTATTATAATACTAAGTAACGTAGAGAAGCTAAGTACTAAAATAACTTTCCTACTTAGATATATATATACTATATTTAAATAAATCTAAGTTAGGATACTATCTAAGTTTTACTAATACTTATAGTAATATCCTATTACGTCTTAGGAATACTTTAATATACTTACTAATCTTATATAGACTAGTAAATTTATCCTTATTATTATACTTATAAAGAGCTTCTTCTATAACGTATATTATAATATATAAGCTACGTAATAAGGCTTAATACTTAAATATCTATTTATTAAAGATACTATAATAATAATAAATAAGTAAAGTAGGTATAATAAACTAATAAATATAATATACTATAAATATATATAAAAGAATATAACGCCTATAATAAATAAGAACCCTAAATACTAATATCTATAAACCTTTAGATTAAAAATATAAAATATAGTACTTATATAACTATACTTACCTACTTCTTAGAATCCTATATAATCTTATAGAGTTTATTATAATACCTAGGATAATAAAATAGTTAAAAAACTAAATATTTAGAATTATATACTAAGTCTAGCCTACTCTAATATTAGATATAATATCTTCTTACTTATCTTTAATCCTTTTCTTATTAGTTAAGGAGAATACTTCTTTATACTCTTTTTTATAGTCCTTCTAATAGTAGTAGTTAAACTATTCTTCTCTAGGGTTATAAGTAAGAACTATCTTATACTAGCCCTAATTTAGTAACAATATAGTATTAACTAGCTTAATAAGTCTTAGCTTAGTAAATAACTCTTTTATTAAGTATAAGTTAAGTAATAAGTATAAGAAGTAGTAAGTAAAGTAATACTATCTTTATCTAATATAGATATTAGCTAATTAAATAAATTACTATCTATATCTCCTTTATTATTTTTAGAATTAGTATTATCTTTAGAATTAGTATCTATAAATCTTCTATATTTATCTAGGATATTACTATTATCTAAATCTATAATATTCTACTAATACTTAGTAGATAGTAAGATTAGAATATTTATTAATATAAAACTTCTAAATAAACTAATAAGAGTAGATATATATCTAATAGGCTAACTTATAAATAAATAAACTTTTTTATCTTCTTTTTATACCTTATAAGCCCTTTCTTATATTAACTTATTATCTATTAGTTTCTTAAGAACCTAGTGCTAAAGATTACTAGTTTAAGATAATATAAATAGTTATAACTAAGACTCTAACTATAATGCTATAACTTATATTTTCTTTAAGAGTTTTACTTCCTTAGCCGTAAGGCGTACTAATTAGTTAGCCTTATAGATATCCTTATATAACTACTTAATAATAGTTTCTAGTTTTTAAAGAATAAATAATAGCTTTTCCTTTAATATAATAGTATTAGTCTAGTTAACTAAATTAAGAATATATATATATAATTCATCCTAGATAGAATACTAAATATTAAAAGGAAATTTAGTAGCGTAGAGATAGGCTAGCTACTTAATTAAAGGGATGTTATAATTAGCTCCTATATTCTAGATATTTAGCCCTTAGATTCTAGATATTTGGCTCCTATAGTATCTAAAGCTAAGATATTTTAAAGCTATTCCTAAATAGGAAGTCCGTAATATAATCTATAGTATTGCAATAGTACTAAAGTATAATTTTAGTGTCTAAAGATCTAATATTTTAAAAGCTAAAACACTAAAACTACGCTAGTAACTTTAAAGCTATAATCCTAAGAATTCTACAATTTTAGGTATAAAACTATAAGATCTATAGAATTCTAACTATATAATATCTCTTTATCGTTTTTAAAGCATAAAATAATTATTCTATAATGTATCTTAACCTCGTTTTTAGTATAGTAATAAATTAAGTATTCTATATTTAATCTTAATCCTATTTTTAGTATAGCAATATTATAATTACTTGCTACGAGCTCGTCCTTCTTGTCCTCTACGAGATCCGCGTCTTTTATATCCTCCGCGTTATAGTATTAGTCAAGCTAAAGCGGCTTAAAGAGTTATAATTTAGTAGCGTAATTTTACTATCTTAAGATCTTTATTAGCCATAATATTCTTGCGGACGCGCGCTAATAGTTTAATAACGCGTTTCTTACGCTATAGAGCTTTAGCTTTAGTCTAATTACTATTTTTAGCCTAATTAGTATCTTCAGCTAAGTTAACAGTCTAAACAGGATCTAGTAGAGCTTTAAGAATTGCGTTAATGTCCTTAAAATCCTTATTAAAGTCCTCCTTAATTACTACGAGCACTAATGAAGTTATTATAGCTAAATTACTACCATTTAACGCCGCTAGAGTCACATTCTTACAAGGGCGTCCTTATTTACATTTTAGAGGTGCTATTAAAGATACTATTAAAGGTGTTAGCGCCATTAAAGGTACTAAAGCCATTAAAGTAGTAGGAATCTCTTAAAACGAGGAATCTTAACGAGTAGAGGTAGCTGTTTTATTAGATTAAGAGTAATTGCTACTATGTATATTATTTAGTACTAGAACTTATAGAATTTAAGAAAGCTTAGGCTCTAGTAGGAATCCTGCTATAGGAATAGGTTCTTTAGTATCTTAAGGTCGTTTATAGTACTAATATAAATTAACGTTAGTTCTATTTAGAGTCTACTCTAAATTCTATATACGACGATCTTAAATATAATAGCAACAAGGTAGACTAAATACTAAGATAAAGATGTCGCTACAAGGGTTTAAGTATATAAGATTTTTAGCTAAAAGCTATTAGTTAGCAATTATTTTAAGGGCGTAATTCAATATAGCGGCGTAAATATATAGAGAAAGGATTAGAATAACTAAAGGTTAGAGTTAAGATAGAATTTAAAGCATATCTTTAGCTATAGCTTTTTAAATATTATTAATAGCTAAATATATCTATTTCTTATATATATTAACTACTATATTAAGGTTTAAGCGTACGCTTTATAACTAGAGTTTAATTACGCTATAGAGGCCCTCTAGTAGTAAAGTAGTAAGAATACTAAAATAGAGAGTATTCTTTAGGAACGCTTTATAGAAGTCGTCTTAAATAGTTAACTAATAATCGCAAAGGTAGGATAATAGGTCCTATTTACTATTAAACGTACTAACGAAGCTTAACTAGGTAGTATTATGTGTCTCTAAAGAGTACGCGTTTATAACATCTTACTATATTAATATAGTAGTATTTTACTTTAAAATTAATATATTAAAAGCAATTGAACCTAATGGCTTACTAATAGTACTAAATGTTAACTTGAAGTAGGCTTTAACTACTTAATTAACGTAAAATATATATATTATCTATTAAATACTAGGGAATTCGACCTTAATAGCTGCTTTTAAACTATTATATTTATTAGTAAGAATAATATTTAGAGGCTTTAACTTATTATATTAAATACGCGCATTAAATACGTGAAAAGCCTATATATAATCTAGAATATTCTTACTAGATAAGAAGGTAAATCCTATAGAGAAGTATTAGTTCGTTAGTATAGCGCTAGTAAGGTAAAATAGTAGTATATTATATTAGTTTATATAGTATGTTAAGTCTATTAGCAAGATATTTAGATATAATTAAAATATCTTAATTTGCTCTAATATTATAAAGAATAAAGTTTTTAATATACTATTTTTGTTTAAAAGTGCTTTATAAATCTAATCTTTATCTTCTTTTAGAGTGTCTATTATAGCTTTAATTAGGGTGCGCCCTTTTAGTTATAAATAGCGTTCTTTTTAAAAGAGATTAGTAATATCTTTAGTATTAAATACGGTTAGTTACTCTATAATAATAGTACCTATTAAGCATTAAGTTTAGATACTATTACGAGAGGCGTTAAGAAGTTTATTAATACTATTATTCTTCTTTAAATCGTTGCAATAATTTAATATATATACAGAAGGATCTTAAGAGGAATTATAGTTATATTCAAACTTATAGTATTTAAGGGCCTATTATTCTATTATATCGTCTTTTCGTATAATAATCTTCTAAGGGCAATTTTACTATTTTAATCCTATATTATTTTAAAGTCTAGTTAATATATTCTTAGGCTCGCGAGATAGGTTACATTTAAGATAATAAGTATATTTTTTAGCTAAAATATTTAGTGTAGTGCTATTAGGCTTTAATTAACGAGTATTAATAGCGTAACTATATAAATTGCTATATTTTTTAATCGCTTTAATTACTACTTTAGAGGATAGCTATAAACTATTAGGAGGGTTTAGAATTAGAGGCAGCATTATATATAGTTATAATGTTATAGTATTATTATAGTATAGAGGAATTTATTATAATAACGTAAAGTTAGACTTAAAGTTAGGACTTAAGGAATTATTACGTAGGTCTTAACGCTAGTAATTAACCTTATTGTAATTATATTAAGACTAAACTAAATATAGCTGCCGCTAGGCTTGTTTAAGTTAGAGCTAGGGCTTTGTGCCCTAAGATCTTAGCTTTGGATACTATAGGGACTAAATATCTAGAATCTAAGAGCCAAATATCTAGAATATAGAGGCCAATTATAATATTCCTTAATTAAATTATTATTTAGTAACTAGTCCTTACCTTAAGGATATTTACTCTTATAATTATCCTTTATATATATAGCCTTTTCTACTACTAAGGACTAGACCTATAATTATATTCTTATAATAGCTTTATAACTATTCTTATTTAGAGCTTACTTATATAGTAAAAGCGCTAGCTAAACTAATTTATAAAACTTATCTAAATAATATTTATTATAATACCTTAAAATTAGTATAGGATTATAATCTATTATCTAGAGTAGGAATTTATCTAGCTTATAAAGAATAGCTCTCTAGAAATAGTATAAATAATTTATAATAATAAACTATTTATATAAGACTTTACTATAGGTTTTAACCTTAGCTCTAAACTAGAATAGAGGAATTAAACTAGATATACTATCTAGTAGTATATTAGCTTCTTA
>MU004233.1:534386-545585 GCA_010405405.1 Microthyrium microscopicum | reverse complement strand
AATTTTAAGTTCTATATAAAGAGGATATAACCTAAATAGATTAAATAGTTAGTAAACTTATCTAAATATCTTTCTATAGATTAAGTTATTCTTATCTAAATATATTAAATATCTAATATAAGAGAAATACTATAATAATACTAAATAATCTATAACTACGCCTACTATAACTAATATACTACTATAGATTTATAAGACTATATAGTATTAGGAACTCTTAAATAATAATTAATATAATATCTAATATATTAATACTAAGTCCTAGGCTTATAGTTATAATTATAATTTAATAAAGCAAACCTAGAAGCTTAAACTCTTAGTACTAAACTATCTTATTATAGCTAAAAATAATAGAGGTAATTTCTTAAATAAAGTTATAAATATAACGTACGCTATTTTTATTAAAATAAGTATACTACTAATCTTCTAGAAAGTCTTTAATTAAACTAACTAGAGTAGCCTAAAAGTATTTTAATACTATATAGATCTTTAACCTACTATTAATATATATAATAATCTTTTTAATTAACTTAAGGGTAGCCTTCTTAGCTTTAGAGTTAACTATAGTATTTAAAATTTAATAGAGTCTATTAAAAGATACTAACCTTTACTTAAGTATAGGCTTAAACTAGATTATAATATCTTAATAGTTAATAAAGGAGCGTATAATAGTAGTTTATTATTTATATAGTCCCTCTTCTTAAAATCTACTATAATAAAGAACAAATTATTATATAGATAAACTTAGGGTGCTAGTATAACTAAACTATATAACGTCCTAGTATAGTATTATATAAAGCTTATAAATTATAATAAACTAAGACTTAAAATCCTACTACTATTTAACTAAGTAGTATTTATTAATAGTAACTATTCTAATTCTATTCTAGAAAATAGAATTACCTAATATAATATAGAAGAGCCTACTAGACGTAGTCTCTAATAAAATTAATATATAGGTATACTAACTAGATATAATATTAGTAGTAATATCTTTTAACTAGGTTATTATCTTACTATAAATAATAATAGGCTTAGATTTAGAGATAGCTAAAATACTATTAAATTATTTATTTCTTAATTAGTTTATAGGAATTAACTATAAGGTAATCTTCTTTATTAATATAGAAAAGTTATATAATATTAAACTTTTACTTTATCTAGTATAAGTAATAAGTAGGATATTATAACCTCTATATATAAAAAACCTTAAGGCCTTAACTTATTTAGAATAAGGGTTATAGCTAGTTAACTTCTATAAGTATAATTATAATATATACTCTTATATTTTAGCTAATAGCTAGATTTAAATAAATTATATAAGAGCGTAAATAGCATTAACTAATCCTAGTTATAGAGTAATATATATAACTTTAAGTAACTTCTTAGATTTCTAAAAGAGATAAGGTTTAGGCAATTATAAGAATAAGTAATTAGGCTAATCCTATTATAGTAATTATAAGTACTAAGATTATAGTAGTCTTAGTCTTAGTTTTAAAGTCTAAAGATATTAGTCTATTTAGTTCTTCCTTTTACTTATAATACTATAAAGATAATATTAGTATTATTACTAAGGTATACTATATAATAACCTATATCTAACTATTATACTTACTAACTTATAAATAATACTAACTAATTAAAAAAAAGGTATAAAGAATAGCTAAAGGCGTATAAAGGTTCTACTAAGTTACGTAAAGATGCTTACGTAAGCTAAATATACTATTAGTATCTATAAAGAAGTAAGTTCTCTAAAGATACTTAAAATACTAAAGGTATTAGAATACTAAAGATATTAGAATACTAAAAGTATTAGAACCCTAATAGTATTAAAATACTAATAGTATTAGAATACTAATAGTATTAAAATACTAATACTAAGTCTAAAAAATAAAGTAAGAAGAATAAGGGCTATATCTTTAAGCTTATAAGATTTCTTAGCTATAACAAAACTACTACTATAACCTACTTAATAAAACTAAGTAATATAAAAACTAGTAAAAATATTACTAATACTTTTATATAGTTATTTAGTACTAAAGTACTAAAGACGTAAAAATATTAAAGCTACCTAAATACTAGAGCTTACTCTTTACATAAGACCCTCCTAGTCCTTTATTTACTCTTTACTAGAGCTACTAATTTATTATAAAGAGTAGGTAAGAAACTAGAAAAGTCTTATAAAGATACTTATATAAGCTTAATATATAGCTAGAGGTATAAAAATAACTAAGAAGAATACTACTAAATATATAAAAAGTAATAAAGAGTAAATATAGGCTATTTAGGAACTCATAAAGACTTATAGAGATACTTATATAAGTAAGATAGAGATAGTAGTAAGAAGTCTTAATAAAAAGAAGGCCTAGTCTAACTAAATATAAGATTAACTAAAAGATAAATAAGAATCTATAACTATACTATTTTATAATAAAAACAAATATACAAGGTAATAGAATAGCTAATTATAAAGTATTATATAGTATTTTAAAGTAATAAAATTATATTATTATTATATAATTAATAGTTAGCAAAGAAGGGTAAAAGTTAACTAAGCTAGCAATTTTTTTTATTATATAGGAATTATATTACTAAAATAATTAGAAGCGTTAGTAGCTTAAAAATATATTTATTTAAAAGTATAGTTAATTCTATATAATTTCTTTTTAGTAGATTTAGGAATTTACGCGCCTATTTTATAAGAAAACTTATTATAGGCAAGTAAAGCTAAAAAGTTAAGCTAAGATACTAATAAATATCTATAAGAGTTGCTTAAATATTATAGTAAAAAGTTAGAGGGAGTAGAATAAGCTCTAATTAGCTAGAATATACCCTTATATATACTAGTAAACGCTATAATTTTACTATAAGTCTAACTAAGTAAGATAACGTACATAGGCCTTTTAAAAAAAAAAGATCTAATATCTTAAAGTTAGATTTAGAGTAATAACTACGTCTACGTTATGACTACAAATCTAATTAAAATTAACCTTTTATAAGATAAGATATCTTAAGAATATGTATCTTTCTTAGTAGCCTAGAGTCTTTAAAGATTAATAGTAATAGAGCAGACTTAATAAACGTCTAGAAAGCTTAACAACTTAAGATTTGATCTAAAGGCTTAGCAAGGCTTAGCAGCCTTATTTACATTCTTAAGTCTTTGGCTTTACCTTTTTGACTACTTTCAAGCTAGATATGCTCACCTAATAACGTAAATAAATAAGTAATAGCCTACAAGGATGCATTATTTGATATTCTATATCTAACAAGCTAGGCTTTAGCAATTTTAGCCTTAAGTTAAGAGAGTTGTATACTTAGTTTAAGGTGTTGGATCTGTCTTTTTTAAAAGGCCCGTGCACGGAGGGAAAATAATTCTGCACCCGACAAATGAGGTACACAGACCACCAGGCTTCAGCCTCATAGCAAATGGATTCACGAGAGGCAGATAAACCCTGGATATTATATTGCTAAAACGGGCATCTTCCGTAAAACCTATTAGTAGAAGTCGAGTTGCGCAATAGATCAAACGAATTGCAAACATGTTTGCTAAACATATTGCATTTTTGTTATACATAAATCGTCCTGGAGTACTGCAAAGCAAGTTTCAGCGTGCTCCACAGGTTTTCTGCTCAAGCCGCGTGCAAGAAAGCAATATATAACAAAAAAGAGCCCATGAATCACTTTTAGAAGAGAGGCCTGATATCAACGATAACCAATCCCAGACAGCTTGGTTTCGCGTGAGGTGTCTGGTAGATATACACAAACGCCCTCAAGAATGTTCCAGGCTTTTCAATCATTGGCCTCCAAGTGTTCTTTAGCCCAGGTGCATCTTCTCCACCTCATCTTCATGGAGGTGCCTCCGTTACAGCTGTAACCCTCCAAGACAGCGGCTACAACAAAATGAACGACTCACCTACTCAGCTGCTCACGGAGGGAGAAACATGGTATGAAGCCCCTGGCTGCCATCATAGAGTCAGCGCCAATGCCAGCGAGACGGAAGATTATCTTATTCTTGTTACTTTTGTTGTGGAGACGAAAGTTGTTGAAGAAGGTGGATTAGGTGCACTTGTTGTTGTTGTTGTTGATGAAGAGTTTGAGGGTTTAGTGTTTCCCAGTTCTTAGATCTGAATTGGATGTAGGGTTCACTCTGGGTCGTTGACAAGAAAATCTGTAGTAATCCCGGTGCAAATTTCGAATACTGTTAAGCCCGTATGTGACGTTGAAAAGATATGTTAACTAGCTGGAATATCTGGGGAGTCGTCAGCATTGATGCGTCTGAGCCAAAGTCGTACGCAGGTAATAGCAAGGCTGAGCTTAAAGACTTGGGAGCCACGGTGTTGACAGACATCAGCCTTCTCCAGCAAATTTAGAGTTCTTCCTAATCGTAAATCATCAGGCTTTAGTCCAGGCTGATAATTGCTTGGGTAATCATGACTGTGTACTTATCTTTGAATCATCCGAGGTCTCGTTATGGCAGGGTTGAGGTCGACCCACAATACATAGTACCAATGACGTTGACATGTAACTGTAAAACGTAGAAGGGGGTTCAATCATCAGTCACATTCCTTTCCTCCAGCTGCTTACTAGGTACAACTTTTTCTGTTGACTCTGTGAGCTTGAATTACCTTGACCAGTCATCGATCCTGATAATTTGCACAATTTGCAGTGATCCAGCGGAGCTCAAAATGGACTTGAAAAACCGCCCTGATGAATGGAAGATTGAGCAAGGGTTTTCAGGAGGACAATTGCCTGTTCTTGATCAGACTGGACCGGAACCTCGTATGATTGCTCCTCAAGGAGAATTCAAGAAATGGAAAGATGAGGCTGCGATATCAGCTGTTGGCGACCTTGATCAACTCTTCGCAGAAGAGCTTGATGGTTGGAAAGGGTGAGTGAACGATACACGATCTAGATTTTACAATAGAAGAAGTCTAACGCGGTGATTTTAGTTACGTTGAATGGGAAAAGTATCCGGACAAAAAGGCTAAAGCACATAAGATTTTGACCTCACAAAACGTATGCAGTTCACTTCCAGTAGATTGGTAGTGTATTGATTTGAGGTTGCAGTTTCCACCACCACCAGAGTTCCAAATGGGACCAATTCCCGAGACAAATCCTGTTCTGGAAGGTATTCGCTGGAAGATGTGGCATTATGCTATCGGCGGTGCTTTGGGTACTGTACCGGAAGATTCATGGGAGATTATCGTCAAGGAAAAACACCCTGATATGCTTCATCTTTTACAGTTTCCTTACAACGGCGAACCACCAAAAAGACTTGTCACTGCCGAACCTATGACACCCAATCCCCTACATTTTGTAAGGAATCATGGCGGCATTCCCATCATCGATAGTCAGAAGTTTGAATTGTCGTTGGACGGCCTCGTTGCAAACCCAAAAACATTCACCTTGAAAGATTTGCAAGATGAGAATAAGTTTCCAAGGATCGAGAAAACCGTGACCATTCAATGTTCTGGAACCCGTCGAGTGGAACAAATTTCTTTGTATGCTGGTGAAGGAGATGAAATGATTAATGCTCCATGGGCAGAAGGTATATGACTGAAACTGAAGTTAGTATATGCTTGCTGACAACTGCAAAGGCGCTATTGGAACTGCTCGTTACGTAGGCGTTAGCCTGAAGAAGGTTATTAAAGCATGCGGCGGGCTTGTCAACGGTGGTAAACACTTTGAGTTCTATGGAGCTGACACCTACTTCAAGAAAAATCAAGTCATGAACTATGTGGTGAGCGTGCCTTGGTCGAAAGTAAGAGCGAATGAAGTGATTTTGGCTTGGGAGATGAATGGAGAACCTCTGCCAAAGATACATGGTTACCCACTACGAGTTGTTGTCATGGGATACATTGGTGCTCGAAGCGTAAAGTGGCTTTATCGGATCAAAGCGATCGAGAATCCGTCCAGAGCCCCGGTTCAGTCACAAGAGTACCTCTACTTCAACCAACAAGTTGGAAAGCACAATCAACGAATGACCGATGGTATCCAGATCCAGGAGATGCCTGTCAGCTCCGCTATCATGTCTCCCTGGACCAAGCAAGTTGTTGTACACAATGGAGTCATTAAGTGTAAAGGCTGGGCATATTCTGGAGGAGGAAGATGGCCTGAGAGAGTTGAAGTTTCCACTGATGGTGGACAGAACTGGTATCCCGTCCCACCCGAAAATATGTCCAAGAAGTACAAATACGCCTGGCGTACTTGGGAGATCGACATACCGTGTGATGTGGAAGGCTGGATTGAAGTTGTTTGTCGTTGTTGGGATAACTCTCTCAACACTCAACCTCTGACTGTGCGATCCAGTTGGAATTGGGGGCTGCATGTCACAAGTAGCGCTCACCGCATCAATATCTACAGTGTCAATAAAACGAAACCCACCACAGCGAAACGACTTAAGGAATACGAAGATCGTGGTGTGCCATTTGCTCCAATCACCAATCCTACAGAATGGCAGATCCAAAGCTGGGATGACTACGAAAACTACTGGAAGCAGCACGATCCTCGCGATGCAGAAAATGAATATGATTCAAGAGATTTGGAGGATTGAGATGCGATGATTGGTAGCCGAATGTCTCGATTCTGCTACGAAACGAAGGTAACATGTTACCCCAAAGTAACGATAATCCGTAGAAACCGTTTTAACAACGCGATCCGAAGAGCTATCATGTAAATCTTCGCCATAAGACCAAACAGAATGACTTGCAATCCAGGATATCAAATTAAATCTTTCAGTTAGAAATAAAGTTGAAAAATTGAAGTAACATGTCCGTCACTAATGAGATGCACACGTTATTTTCATTGTGAACAGGTCATTTTTTTGCGATTACCAAGGACTTTGAGCAACAGCTATCCATAACATTACACAGTCAAGGATCTGACTGTATTTTCTTAGGTAGTGAGTATTTAGAGGTGCACTGGGTAGATGGGAGTCTTGGGGAGTAAAAGAGTTGATTGCTTAGAAAAAGATTGTATAGGGTAACTGTTCAAAGGGACATTGATGCTTGTGTGAGTTGCTTGTATTCCTAGCAGGTCGATTGTTCATGATCATTTCCTATTCGTGGCCAAAGCAGCCTGACTTGGCGGCACCTTACTGTGGTCTGGATTTCCATCAAGTTTATCCAAGGCCTCTTCGAGTCGTTTGCTAATTTCTTCACTTACGTTACCCCAGGATTCTGGTACTTTTCTCAGTACAATGCTTGACTTTTTGTTGCAGGATGATACTCACTGATTGTGTCTTCTTTGACTTCCGGCAGGGCTTTGTTAACATGTCCCGACAGATTGCTCAAAAACTCTTTATCTTCGCCGGATTTTTTGAACAACTCCCAGAGGTTACGAGGTTGTTCCCAGTCCTCGTCCGTCACTTCTGATGAATACCCTTGGACGGTGCCAACCCATTCATCGTGGGCAACATCTGCTGGACCGCTTTTGATCTTGCGGAAAGATGAACGAACTGTGATAGGGTCAGTAAAAGGGTGTCAGGGGGTTTGAAGAACTGGGTACCGTAATCCGGATCAGATCCGTAATTTCCGTCCATACGCATCGGTCCGTCCCTTTGATATGGAGAATATACATTTAGTGCTCTGTTGCAGTCCAATTGCTGATAATTGGGTCCAACACGATATCGTGCAGCATCTGGATAACTGAACATACGGGCTTGTAGCATGATATCTGCAGATGGACCAATTCCTGGTATCAGGTTTGATGGCGAAAAAGCCGCTTGTTCAATGTCCTGAAAATGATTTTCGGGATTTTTGTTGAGTGTGAGTTTGCCAACTGGAATTAGAGGGTAATCACTGTGTGGCCAGATCTTGGTTATGTCAAAGATGTTCCATTTGTATGTCTCTGCATCTTTTGGATCCATGACTTGAAGGTTCAGAGTCCAAGAAGGATATTCACCTCGTTCGATGGCGTTGAACATGTCTTTGACGTGGTAATCGGGCTCTTCACCAGCCAGGCGAACAGCTTCTGCTTGAGATAAATTTTTGACGCCAGCATCAGGCTTGAAATGAATCTTGACATATTTGAAGGAACCATCCTCTGGTTTGCCGAATTTGAAGGTATGATTACCAAAGCCATTGATGTTGCGCAGCGACGCAGGAACACCTCGACCGCCGAAAAGTTGCATCAAACAATGTGCACCCTCTTGATTGTTGTTGTGGAAATCCCAGAACATGGACATGTCTGCTACACCAGTTTGAGGATGGCGTTTGTGGGATCTGTTGAGAGATGGGAACTTGGTTGGATCTCGAATGAAGAATACAGGAAGGTCATTGCCAACAAAGTCCCAGTTCCCTTCTTCAGTTTTGAACTTCAGTGCGAATCCACGAATGTCTCGCGCGGTATCTGAAGAGCCCTTTTCACCGGCAACGGTTGAGATTCGTGCCAGAACCTGTGTTTTCTTACCGACCTTTTGAAAAGGAGCAGCAGAGCACCAGTCAGTGATATCATGAGTGCATTCAAATTCTCCCCATGCGCCAGCAGCCTTTGCGTGAACGACTCTGACCTCGATTAGCAAGTTGCATGAAATAGGTTTCAAAGGGCCGTACCTTTCGGGGATTCTTTCGCGCGGAAAATGTGCCAATGTCTCGATAAGTTGGGTGTCTTCCAGCAATGAGACTCCGCCACCTCGAACTTTTGGGCCCCGAAGAACAACGGAAGAAGTTGGATCTTGAACAGGTCTACCCTCTGCGAGAGTATATACTGGAGGTTCTGTAGACTGTAATGTGGTATCAGCTTGACGTCTATTGTATTGAATGCTTAACCACTCACGTTCGACATTATCACCCACTTGATACACGCCTAAGGTTTTTGGATTGATGATGAAAACTGAGCGCGAAGAATATTCAATGGTGTAATCTCTCAGTTGTTTGTAATGAAGTCATAATGATTGCATCGGTCAATGTATGCCAGGGTCCATCCGAATCGTCATAGGTGTGATAACCCATGCCTTGCCATGGCTAACGATCAACAACTAGACTAGCTCATCGATAAAGATGACACAAAATGGAGCAATTTGGCGTCGAGGCAATCAAAGATGTAGATGGGCGAAACTAACACCGAGGCGGGAATCTCAAGCAGTGACTATCAGCCAATCATATCCTACCATGATCAGCCTTATAGTAGCAACTTCGAAATGCGCTGTGTGGTCGCAGAACTTCCGGCTTGTGCCGACTACTGCTGGGTCGGATGTCTTTGAGGTTTCTGACGCTACATTTTGTCTGTTTCACACTCTATTTTCTCCGCGTCAATAAAGCCAGAAGTTCTCCTTGAACATAATCGCAGCCGTGACGGCAACCTTTAGAAGAGAGGCCTAAGATCAGCGATAACCAATACTAGATAGCTTAGTTTCGCGTGAGGTGTCTGGTAGGTATAATGAAACTCTGTTCAGTCACCTTCTAGTGAGCTTCACCTCAAGATCCTTGAATCCAGCTTAGCGCATTCATAGTCACCGCTTAGATCTGCGGTCACTACCAAGAGCAACTAACATTACACTAAAGCCCTGGGGCTTAACAAAACTGCCGTCTTCATCCCAACACCTTCGTCCGCCCTCAGAGTCCAAACTGTCTCGACACTACCCTTCATCCATTCTGCGCCAGAGATTCCTATAATTTATCGCAATTCTACATACGCCAGAACTCGCAGCCTTTATCACAAACTAAGCTCATCGGACGGAACTCGAGAGCAAAATGGCTACGTCTGAGCAAACAACCAGCCCACACCTCACCGAGATCTACCCAAAAGAACTACCAACAGTCGCAGAACATGCCCGTCTTCCAGGATTGTACTGGGATGATCTTCCCATGGAAATCAAGATCCAAATTCTGGAAGAATCCATCAACAACGAAGGTATAACAGCAACGACGCACCTTGAATACTGGCCCGAGTGGCCTGGTCGGCTTACCATCATAACAAACAAGCCATTGTCGAACGAGACTATTCTTAGACACACGTCGAAAGAAATGTCAGCGATTCTCAATCGCTTCATCCTGAGAAAGCCATTGACAGACCCGGTGAACGGCTTTGCTAATCTCCGAACTGTCGACAAAACCCCTTTGCATTTTCGAGCCACTTTTCTAACTGGACTGCAAACAAAGACACCGAATCAGTACCGGTTTCGCCTAACGTGGACACAAGTACCTCGCCCACTGGATTTGTCGAATAACGCTGTCTATGAATCCTTGACCATTGATGTTCGACTTCAACCAGCGGCATTACACATCTTACGGACAGAGAAGAAGTCCAAGCTGTTCGAAAAGTATCATCTTGATTTCTTTGGCCCCGACGATATCGAAGTACACCAGAACATGGATCAGCCACTAAGTGGCAAAAGAGTCCTGATCCAAATGCTCAGAGTTTGCTATGTGGAAGTCTGGTATCATATGAAATTCTGGAACCTCGATTTCGAGGGGCATGATCATGACAATGCTCCCAAATTCAAACATTTGATTCTTGACTTTCAGGGGTTTCAATTCCCTGACATTGAAGGCCACGGAATTGCTTATGAGAATGGTTGGTATTCCTACCAGAAAGTATTGAATGCTCCCATCAGATACTTGTTTGAGGGTATTGGTGACACGATGATGAATCGTGGCTCGCCTAATCGAATACAGGAAACCTTGACGGTAAAATTCAACACCATCCAATTTACAGCCAAAATGAACAGCCTACAAAACCTAGGCTTCAATATCTGGGTCAAACACACTGGGAAGGATAGCGTGAATCCAATGGAGCCAGTTACTGCTGATTCGGTGGCAAGCTAAGTAGTGAGCTATTCATGGCTCACGCTCGCAAGCTGTCACTGATGATTATGGATTACTGAACGAGAACTGTCGATCAGAGTCGTGATGGAGATGCGATTCGACTGTCAGTCAATTTGAATGTCGAGGGCATGTGGGAGAGACATGAGGACTTCTGCACCACAATGGGTAATAATCTCAGATGAAGAAGAGGACCTTAGTTTGTTCCAATTGCCGACAAGTCATGTTTGTTATTGTCTCATATAGATAATCCTCACGAAACCCAATTATGAAGACTTCCGCGGTTTCATAGTTGCAGTCATGCATGACTTTAAAAAGCGATGGTATATTCAATTTACACCACTTCTATACTTCTATACTTCTATACTTCTATACTTCTATACTTCTATACTTCTATACTTCTATACTTCTATACTTCTATACTTCTATACTTCTA